>CAXHTJ010001383.1:0-19878 GCA_964019445.1 Populus tremula | reverse complement strand
CGCTGAAAATCTTCAGCGCCCTGGACGATGTCATATAATCAAAATCATTAACGAAAACTGAGTCCCATAGACCAGAAAAAAATTACAGAACCAACTTCCACCGTTGTGAAATCTTCAGCGCCCCTGGACTACGTCACAATCACAAATCATTGACGAAAAGTGAGTCCCTCAAGACCCAGATATCTTCCCCGGAACCCAGATCCACGTGACGCTGAAATCTTCAGCGCGCCCTAGACGATGTCAAAATCAAAATCATTAACGAAAATAGAGTCCCTGTACACCTAGAAACCATCACCGTAACCAACTTCAACCGCTGACGCTGAAATCGTCAGCGACCGAGGATTACGTCACAATCACAAATTATTGCAAAAACTGAGTCCCTCGAGACCCCGAAATCATTACCGGAACCAACTTCCACGGCTGACGCTGAAATCTTCAGCGCCCTGGACGATGTCATATCATAAATCATTAACGAAAACTGAGTCCCTATAGACCAAAAAAATAACAGGAACCAACTTCCACCGTTGATGCTGAAATCTTCAGCGCCCCTGGACTACGTCACAATAACAAATCATTGACGAAAAGTGAGTCCCTCAAGACCCAGAATCTTCCCCGGAACAGATCCAGCGTGACGCTGAAATCTTCAGCGCCCCTAGAGGATGTCAAATCACAAATCATTAACGAAAATGAGTCCCGTCGAGACCCCGAAATCATTCCGGAACTTCCCGCTGACGCTGAAATCTCAGCGCCGACGGATTACGTCACAATCACAAATTATTAACAAAAAACTGAGTCCCTAGACCGAAAATTACAGGAACCAACTTCCACCGTGACGCTGAAATCTTCAGCGCCTCTGGATGTCACATCACAAATCATTGACGAAAAACTGAGTCCCTCAAACCCAGAATATCAGGAACCAATTCCAGCCGTGACGCTGAAATCTTCAGCGCCCAGGACGAATGTCAAAATCAAAATCATTGACGAAAAATAGTCCCTCAACCAGAAATCACCGTAACCAACTTCAGCCGTGACGCTGAAATCATTCAGCCCCGAGGATACATCACAATCACAAATTATTGACGAAAAACTGAGTCCCTCGAGACCCCGAAATCATTACCGGAATGAACTTCCACGGCTGACGCTGAAATCTTCAGCGCCCTGGACGATGTCATTATCATAAATCATTAACGAAAACTGAGTCCCTATAGACCTAGAAAAAAACAGGAACCCAACTTCCACCGCTGACGCTGAAATCTTCAGCGCCCATGGACTACGTCACAATAACAAATCATTGACGAAAAGGGAGTCCCTCAAGACCCAGAAATCATCCCCGTACACAGATCCAGCGTGACGCTGAAATATCAGCGACCGAGGATTACGTCACAATCACAAATTATTGACGAAAACTGAGTCCCTCGAGACCCCGAAATCATTACCGGAACCAACTTCCACGGCTGACGCTGAAATCTTCAGCGCCCCTGGACGATGTCATAATCATAAATCATTAACGAAAACTGAGTCCCTATAGACCAAGAAAAAATAACAGGAACCAACTTCCACCGTTGATGGTGAAATCTTCAGCGCCCCTGGACTACGTCACAATCACAAATCATTGACGAAAAGTGAGTCCCTCAAGACCCAGATATCTTCCCCGGAACCCAGATCCAGCGTGACGCTGAAATCTTCAGCGCCCCTAGACGATGTCAAAATCAGAAATCATTAACGAAAATAGAGTCCCTGTAGACCTAGAAACCATCACCGTAACCAACTTCAACCGCTGACGCTGAAATCGTCAGCGACCGAGGATTACGTCACAATCACAAATTATTGACGAAAACTGAGTCCCTCGAGACCCCGAAATCATTACCGGAACCAACTTCCACGGCTGACGCTGAAATCTTCAGCGCCTCTGGACGATGTCATTATCATAAATCATTAACGAAAACTGAGTCCCTATAAACCTAGAAAAAATAACAGGAACCAACCTCCACCGCTGACGCTGAAATCTTCAGCGCCCATGGACTACGTCACAATAGCAAATCATTGACGAAAAGGTAGTCCCTCAAGACCCAGAAATCATCCCCGGTACACAGATCCAGCGTGACGCTGAAATATTCAGCGCCCGAGGAGTACATCACAATCACAAATTATTGACGAAAACTGAGTCCCTCGAGACCCCGAAATCATTACCGGAATGAACTTCCACGGCTGACGCTGAAATCTTCAACGCCCCTGGACGATGTCATTATCATAAATCATTAACGAAAACTGAGTCCCTATAGACCTAGAAAAAATAACAGGAACCAACTTCCACCGCTGACGCTGAAATCTTCAGCGCCCATGGACTACGTCACAATAACAAATCATTGACGAAAAGGGAGTCCCTCAAGACCCAGAAATCATCCCCGGTACACAGATCCAGCGTGACGCTGAAATCGTCAGCGACCGAGGATTACGTCACAATCACAAATTATTGGCGAAAACTGAGTCCCTCGAGACCCCGAAATCATTACCGGAACCAACTTCCACGGCTGACGCTGAAATCTTCAGCGCCCCTGGACGATGTCATAATCATAAATCATTAACGAAAACTGAGTCCCTATAGACCAAGAAAAAATAACAGGAACCAACTTCCACCGTTGATGGTGAAAGCTTCAGCGCCCCTGGACTACGTCACAATCACAAATCATTGACGAAAAGTGAGTCCCTCAAGACCCAGATATCTTCCCCGGAACCCAGATCCAGCGTGACGCTGAAATCTTCAGCGCCCCTAGACGATGTCAAAATCAGAAATCATTAACGAAAATAGAGTCCCTGTACACCAGAAACCATCACCGTAACCAACTTCAACCACTGACGCTGAAATCGTCAGCGACCGAGGATTACGTCACAATCACAAATTATTGACAAAAACTGAGTCCCTCGAGACCCCGAAATCATTACCGGAACCAACTTCCACGGCTGACGCTGAAATCTTCAGCGCCTCTGGACGATGTCATTATCATAAATCATTAACGAAAACTGAGTCCCTATAAACCTAGAAAAAATAACAGGAACCAACTTCCACCGCTGACGCTGAAATCTTCAGCGCCCATGGACTACGTCACAATAGCAAATCATTGACGAAAAGGTAGTCCCTCAAGACCCAGAAATCATCCCCGGTACACAGATCCAGCGTGACGCTGAAATATTCAGCGCCCGAGGAGTACATCACAATCACAAATTATTGACGAAAACTGAGTCCCTCGAGACCCCGAAATCATTACCGGAATGAACTTCCACGGCTGACGCTGAAATCTTCAGCGCCCCTGGACGATGTCATTATCATAAATCATTAACGAAAACTGAGTCCCTATAGACCTAGAAAAAATAACAGGAACCAACTTCCACCGCTGACGCTGAAATCTTCAGCGCCCATGGACTACGTCACAATAACAAATCATTGACGAAAAGGGAGTCCCTCAAGACCCAGAAATCATCCCCGGTACACAGATCCAGCGTGACGCTGAAATATCAGCGCCCGAGGATTACGTCACAATCACAAATTATTGACGAAAACTGAGTCCCTCGAGACCCCGAAATCATTACCGGAACCAACTTCCACGGCTGACGCTGAAATCTTCAGCGCCCCTGGACGATGTCATAATCATAAATCATTAACGAAAACTGAGTCCCTATAGACCAAGAAAAAATAACAGGAACCAACTTCCACCGTTGATGGTGAAAGCTTCAGCGCCCCTGGACTACGTCACAATCACAAATCATTGACGAAAAGTGAGTCCCTCAAGACCCAGATATCTTCCCCGGAACCCAGATCCAGCGTGACGCTGAAATCTTCAGCGCCCCTAGACGATGTCAAAATCAGAAATCATTAACGAAAATAGAGTCCCTGTACACCTAGAAACCATCACCGTAACCAACTTCAACCGCTGACGCTGAAATCGTCAGCGACCGAGGATTACGTCACAATCACAAATTATTGACAAAAACTGAGTCCCTCGAGACCCCGAAATCATTACCGGAACCAACTTCCACGGCTGACGCTGAAATCTTCAGCGCCTCTGGACGATGTCATTATCATAAATCATTAACGAAAACTGAGTCCCTATAAACCTAGAAAAAATAACAGGAACCAACTTCCACCGCTGACGCTGAAATCTTCAGCGCCCACTACGTCACAATAGCAAATCATTGACGAAAAGGTAGTCCCTCAAGACCCAGAAATCATCCCCGGTACACAGATCCAGCGTGACGCTGAAATATTCAGCGCCCGAGGAGTACATCACAATCACAAATTATTGACGAAAACTGAGTCCCTCGAGACCCCGAAATCATTACCGGAATGAACTTCCACGGCTGACGCTGAAATCTTCAGCGCCCCTGGACGATGTCATTATCATAAATCATTAACGAAAACTGAGTCCCTATAGACCTAGAAAAAATAACAGGAACCAACTTCCACCGCTGACGCTGAAATCTTCAGCGCCCATGGACTACGTCACAATAACAAATCATTGACGAAAAGGGAGTCCCTCAAGACCCAGAAATCATCCCCGGTACACAGATCCAGCGTGACGCTGAAATATTCAGCGCCCGAGGATTACATCACAATCACAAATTATTGACGAAAACTGCGTCCCTCGAGACCCCGAAATCATTACCGGAACCAACTTCCACGGCTGACGCTGAAATCTTCAGCGCCCCTGGACGATGTCATAATCATAAATCATTAACGAAAACTAAGTCCCTATAGACCAAGAAAAAATAACAGGAACCAACTTCCACCGTTGATGGTGAAAGCTTCAGCGCCCCTGGACTACGTCACAATCACAAATCATTGACGAAAAGTGAGTCCCTCAAGACCCAGATATCTTCCCCGGAACCCAGATCCAGCGTGACGCTGAAATCTTCAGCGCCCCTAGACGATGTCAAAATCAGAAATCATTAACGAAAATAGAGTCCCTGTACACCTAGAAACCATCACCGTAACCAACTTCAACCGCTGACGCTGAAATCGTCAGCGACCGAGGATTACGTCACAATCACAAATTATTGACAAAAACTGAGTCCCTCGAGACCCCGAAATCATTACCGGAACCAACTTCCACGGCTGACGCTGAAATCTTCAGCGCCTCTGGACGATGTCATTATCATAAATCATTAACGAAAACTGAGTCCCTATAAACCTAGAAAAAATAACAGGAACCAACTTCCACCGCTGACGCTGAAATCTTCAGCGCCCATGGACTACGTCACAATAACAAATCATTGACGAAAAGGTAGTCCCTCAAGACCCAGAAATCATCCCCGGTACACAGATCCAGCGTGACGCTGAAATATTCAGCGCCCGAGGAGTACATCACAATCACAAATTATTGACGAAAACTGAGTCCCTCGAGACCCCGAAATCATTACCGGAATGAACTTCCACGGCTGACGCTGAAATCTTCAGCGCCCTGGACGATGTCATTATCATAAATCATTAACGAAAACTGAGTCCCTATAGACCTAGAAAAAAACAGGAACCAACTTCCACCGCTGACGCTGAAATCTTCAGCGCCCATGGACTACGTCACAATAACAAATCATTGACGAAAAGGGAGTCCCTCAAGACCCAGAAATCATCCCCGGTACACAGATCC
This sequence comes from Populus tremula, assembly GCA_964019445.1. Lineage (NCBI taxonomy): Eukaryota > Viridiplantae > Streptophyta > Magnoliopsida > Malpighiales > Salicaceae > Populus > Populus tremula. Next base: position 14,236 of record CAXHTJ010001383.1, on the reverse strand, counting down.
AGCGTGACGCTGAAATATTCAGCGCCCGAGGATTACATCACAATCACAAATTATTGACGAAAACTGTCCCTCGAGACCCCGAAATCATTACCGGAATCAACTTCCACGGCTGACGCTGAAATCTTCAGCGCACGATGTCATAATCATAAATCATTAACAAAACTAGTCCCTATAGACCAGAAAAAATAACAGGAACCAACTTCCACCGTTGATGCTTCAGCGCCCCTGGACTACGTCACAATCACAAATCATTGACGAAAAGTGAGTCCCTCAAGACCCAGATATCTTCCCCGGAACCCAGATCCACCGTGACGCTGAAATCTTCAGCGCCCCTAGACGATGTCAAAATCAGAAATCATTAACGAAAATAGAGTCCCTGTACACCTAGAAACCATCACCGTAACCAACTTCAACCGCTGACGCTGAAATCATCAGCGACCGAGGATTACGTCACAATCACACATTATTGACAAAAACTAAGTCCCTCGAGACCCCGAAATCATTACCGGAACCAACTTCCACGGCTGACGCTGAAATCTTCAGCGCCTCTGGACGATGTCATTATCATAAATCATTAACGAAAACTGAGTCCCTATAAACCTAGAAAAAATAACAGGAACCAACCTCCACCGCTGACGCTGAAATCTTCAGCGCCCATGGACTACGTCACAATAGCAAATCATTGACGAAAAGGTAGTCCCTCAAGACCCAGAAATCATCCCCGGTACACAGATCCAGCGTGACGCTGAAATATTCAGCGCCGGAGGAGTACATCACAATCACAAATTATTGACGAAAACTGAGTCCCTCGAGACCCCGAAATCATTACCGGAATGAACTTCCACGGCTGACGCTGAAATCTTCAACGCCCCTGGACGATGTCATTATCATAAATCATTAACGAAAACTGAGTCCTTATAGACCTAGAAAAAATAACAGGAACCAACTTCCACCGCTGACGCTGAAATCTTCAGCGCCCATGGACTACGTCACAATAACAAATCATTGACGAAAAGGGAGTCCCTCAAGACCCAGAAATCATCCCCGGTACACAGATCCAGCGTGACGCTGAAATCGTCAGCGACCGAGGATTACGTCACAATCACAAATTATTGGCGAAAACTGAGTCCCTCGAGACCCCGAAATCATTACCGGAACCAACTTCCACGGCTGACGCTGAAATCTTCAGCGCCCCTGGACGATGTCAGAATCATAAATCATTAACGAAAACTGAGTCCCTATACACCTAGAAAAAGAAACAGGAACCAACTTCCACCGTTGATGCTGAAATCTTCAGCGCCCCTGGACTACGTCACAATCACAAATCATTGACGAAAAGTGAGTCCCTCAAGACCCAGAAATCATCCCCGGTACCCAGATCCAGCGTGACGCTGAAATCTTCAGCGCCCGAGGATTACGTCACAATCACAAATTATTGACGAAAACTGAGTCCCTCGAGACCCCGAAATCATTACCGGAACCAACTTCCACGGCTGACGCTGAAATCTTCAGCGCCTCTGGACGATGTCATTATCATAAATCATTAACGAAAACTGAGTCCCTATAAACCTAGAAAAAATAACAGGAACCAACTTCCACCGCTGACGCTGAAATCTTCAGCGCCCATGGACTACGTCACAATAACAAATCATTGACGAAAAGGTAGTCCCTCAAGACCCAGAAATCATCCCCGGTACACAGATCCAGCGTGACGCTGAAATATTCAGCGCCCGAGGAGTACATCACAATCACAAATTATTGACGAAAACTGAGTCCCTCGAGACCCCGAAATCATTACCGGAATGAACTTCCACGGCTGACGCTGAAATCTTCAGCGCCTCTGGACGATGTCATTATCATAAATCATTAACGAAAACTGAGTCCCTATAGACTTAGAAAAAATAACAGGAACCAACTTCCACCGCTGACGCTGAAATCTTCAGCGCCCATGGAATACGTCACAATAACAAATCATTGACGAAAAGGGAGTCCCTCAAGACCCAGAAATCATCCCCGGTACACAGATCCAGCGTGACGCTGAAATATTCAGCGCCCGAGGATTACATCACAATCACAAATTATTGACGAAAACTGCGTCCCTCGAGACCCCGAAATCATTACCGGAATCAACTTCCACGGCTGACGCTGAAATCTTCAGCGCCCCTGGACGATGTCATTATCATAAATCATTAACAAAACTAAGTCCCTATAGACCTAGAAAAAATAACAGGAACCAACTTCCACCGTTGATGGTGAAATCTTCAGCGCCCCTGGACTACGTCACAATCACAAATCATTGACGAAAAGTGAGTCCCTCAAGACCCAGATATCTTCCCCGGAACCCAGATCCACCGTGACGCTGAAATCTTCAGCGCCCCTAGACGATGTCAAAATCAGAAATCATTAACGAAAATAGAGTCCCTGTACACCTAGAAACCATCACCGTAACCAACTTCAACCGCTGACGCTGAAATCATCAGCGACCGAGGATTACGTCACAATCACACATTATTGACAAAAACTGAGTCCCTCGAGACCCCGAAATCATTACCGGAACCAACTTCCACGGCTGACGCTGAAATCTTCAGCGCCTCTGGACGATGTCATTATCATAAATCATTAACGAAAACTGAGTCCCTATAAACCTAGAAAAAATAACAGGAACCAACCTCCACCGCTGACGCTGAAATCTTCAGCGCCCATGGACTACGTCACAATAGCAAATCATTGACGAAAAGGTAGTCCCTCAAGACCCAGAAATCATCCCCGGTACACAGATCCAGCGTGACGCTGAAATATTCAGCGCCGGAGGAGTACATCACAATTCACAAATTATTGACGAAACTGAGTCCCTCGAGACCCGAATCATTACCGGAATCAACTTCCACGGCTGACGCTGAAATCTTCACGCCCCTGGACGATGTCATTATCATAAATCATTAACGAAAACTGAGTCCTTATAGACCTAGAAAAAATAACAGGAACCAACTTCCACCGCTGACGCTGAAATCTTCAGCGCCCATGGACTACGTCACAATAACAAATCATTGACGAAAAGGGAGTCCCTCAAGACCAGAAATCATCCCGGTACACAGATCCAGCGTGACGCTGAAATCGTCAGCAGCGACCGAGGATTACGTCACAATCACAAATTATTGGCGAAAACTGAGTCCCTCGAGACCCCGAAATCATTACCGGAACCAACTTCCACGGCTGACGCTGAAATCTTCAGCGCCCTGGACGATGTCATCATAAATCATTAACGAAAACTGAGTCCCTATAACCTAGAAAAAATAACAGGAACCAACTTCCACCGCTGACGCTGAAATCTTCAGCGCCCATGGACTACGTCACAATACAAATCATTGACGAAAAGGTAGTCCCTCAAGACCCAGAAATCATCCCCGGTACACAGATCCAGCGTGACGCTGAAATATTCAGCGCCCGAGGATACGTCACAATCACAAATTATTGACGAAAACTGAGTCCCTCGAGACCCCGAAATCATTACCGGAATGAACTTCCACGGCTGACGCTGAAATCTTCAGCGCCCCTGGACGATGTCAATCATAAATCATTAACGAAAACTGAGTCCCTATAGACCTAGAAAAAATAACAGGAACCAACTTCCACCGCTGACGCTGAAATCTTCAGCGCCCATGGACTACGTCACAATAACAAATCATTGACGAAAAGGAGTCCCTCAAGACCCAGAAATCATCCCCGGTACCCAGATCCAGCGTGACGCTGAAATCTTCAGCGCCCGAGGATTACGTCACAATCACAAATTATTGACGAAAACTGAGTCCCTCGAGACCCCGAAATCATTACCGGAACCAACTTCCACGGCTGACGCTGAAATCTTCAGCGCCCCTGGACGATGTCATTATCATAAATCATTAACAAAAACTAAGTCCCTATAGACCTAGAAAAAATAACAGGAACCAACTTCCACCGTTGATGGTGAAATCTTCAGCGCCCCTGGACTACGTCACAATCACAAATCATTGACGAAAAGTGAGTCCCTCAAGACCCAGATATCTTCCCCGGAACCCAGATCCAGCGTGACGCTGAAATCTTCAGCGCCCCTAGACGATGTCAAAATCAGAAATCATTAACGAAAATAGAGTCCCTGTACACCTAGAAACCATCACCGTAACCAACTTCAACCGCTGACGCTGAAATCGTCAGCGACCGAGGATTACGTCACAATCACAAATTATTGACAAAAACTGAGTCCCTCGAGACCCCGAAATCATTACCGGAACCAACTTCCACGGCTGACGCTGAAATCTTCAGCGCCTCTGGACGATGTCATTATCATAAATCATTAACGAAAACTGAGTCCCTATAAACCTAGAAAAAATAACAGGAACCAACTCCACCGCTGACGCTGAAATCTTCAGCGCCCATGGACTACGTCACAATAGCAAATCATTGACGAAAAGGTAGTCCCTCAAGACCCAGAAATCATCCCCGGTACACAGATCCAGCGTGACGCTGAAATATTCAGCGCCCGAGGAGTACATCACAATCACAAATTATTGACAAAAACTGAGTCCTCGAGACCCGAAATCATTACCGGAACCAACTTCCACGGCTGACGCTGAAATCTTCAGCGCCCCTGGACGATGTCATTATCATAAATTCATTAACGAAAACTGAGTCCCTATAACCTAGAAAAAATAACAGGAACCAACTTCCACCGCTGACGCTGAAATCTTCAGCGGCCCTGGACTACGTCACAATACAAATCATTGACGAAAGGAGTCCCTCAAGACCCAGAAATCATCCCCGGTACACAGATCCAGCGTGACGCTGAAATCTTCAGCGCCCGAGGATTACATCACAATCACAAATTCATTGACGAAAACTGAGTCCCTCGAGACCCCGAAATCATTACCGGAACCAACTTCCACGGCTGACGCTGAAATCTTCAGCGCCCCTGACGATGTCAAATCATAAATCATTAACGAAAACTGAGTCCCTATAGACCTAGAAAAATAACAGGAACCAACTTCCACCGTTGATGGTGAAACTTCAGCGCCCCTGGACTACGTCACAATCACAAATCATTGACGAAAAGTGAGTCCCTCAAGACCCAGATATCTTCCCCGGAACCCAATCCAGCGTGACGCTGAAATCTTCAGCCCCCTAGACGATGTCAAAATCAGAAATCATTAACGAAAATAGAGTCCCTGTAACCTAGAAACCATCACCGTAACCAACTTCAACCGCTGACGCTGAAATCGTCAGCGACCGAGGATTACGTCACAATCACAATTATTGACGAAAAACTGAGTCCCTCGAGACCCCGAAATCATTACCGGAACCAACTTCCACGGCTGACGCTGAAATCTTCAGCGCCCTGGACGATGTCATTATCATAAATCATTAACGAAAACTGAGTCCCTATAAACTAAGAAAAAATAACAGGAACCAACTTCCACCGCTGACGCTGAAATCTTCAGCGCCCATGGACTACGTCACAATACAAATCATTGACGAAAAGGGAGTCCTCAAGACCCAGAAATCATCCCCGGTACAGATCCAGCGTGACGCTGAAATCTTCAGCGCCCGAGGATTACGTCACAATCACAAATTATTGACGAAAACTGAGTCCCTCGAGACCCCGAAATCATACCGGAACCAATTCCACGGCTGACGCTGAAATCTTCAGCGCCCTGGACGATTGTCATTAATCATAAATCATTAACGAAAACTGAGTCCCTATAGACCAAGAAAAAATAAAGGAAACCAACTTCCACCGTTGATGGTGAAATCTTCAGCGCCCTGGACTACGTCACAATCACAAAATCATTGACGAAAAAGTGAGTCCCTCAAGACCCAGATATCTTCCCCGGAACCAATCCAGCGTGACGCTGAAATCTTCAGCGCCCCTAGACGATGTCAAAATCAGAAATCATTAACGAAATAGAGTCCCTGTAGACCTAGAAACCATCACCGTAACCAACTTCAACCGTGACGCTGAAATCAGTCAGCGACCGAGGTACGTCACAATCACAAATTATTGACAAAAACTGAGTCCCTCGAGACCCGAAATCATTACCGGAACCAACTTCCACGGCTGACGCTGAAATCTTCAGCGCCCTGGACGATGTCATTATCATAAATCATTAACGAAAACTGAGTCCCTATAGACCTAGAAAAAATAACAGGAACCAACTTCCACCGCTGACGCTGAAATCTTCAGCGCCCATGGACTACGTCACAATCACAAATCATTGACGAAAAGTGAGTCCCTCAAGACCCAGAAATCATCCCCGGTACACAGATCCAGCGTGACGCTGAAATCTTCAGCGCCCGAGGATTACGTCACAATCACAAATTATTGACGAAAACTGAGTCCCTCGAGACCCCGAAATCATTACCGGAACCAACTTCCACGGCTGACGCTGAAATCTTCAGCGCCCCTGGACGATGTCATTATCATAAATCATTAACAAAACTGAGTCCCTATAGACCTAGAAAAATAACAGGAACCAACTTCCACCGTTGATGGTGAAATCTTCAGCGCCCCTGGACTACGTCACAATCACAAATCATTGACGAAAAGTGAGTCCCTCAAGACCCAGATATCTTCCCCGGAACCCAGATCCAGCGTGACGCTGAAATCTTCAGCGCCCCTAGACGATGTCAAATCAGAAATCATTAACGAAATAGAGTCCCTGTACACCTAGAAACCATCACCGTAACAACTTCACCTGACGCTGAAATCGTCAGCGACCGAGATTACGTCACAATCACAATTATTGACAAAACTGAGTCCCTCGAGACCCCGAAATCATTACCGGAACCAACTTCCACGCTGACGCTGAAATCTTCAGCGCCTCTGGACGATGTCATTATCATAAATCATTAACGAAAACTGAGTCCCTATACCTAGAAAAAATAACAGGAACCAACTCCACGCTGACGCTGAATCTTCAGCGCCCATGGACTACGTCACAATACAAATCATTGACGAAAAGGTAGTCCCTCAAGACCCAGAAATCATCCCCGGTACACCAGATCCAGCGTGACGCTGAAATATTCAGCGCCCGAGGAGTACATCACAATCACAAATTATTGACGAAAACTGAGTCCCTCGAGACCCCGAAATCATTACCGGAATGAACTTCCACGGCTGACGCTGAAATCTTCAGCGCCCCCTGGACGATGTCATATCATAAATCATTAACGAAAACTGAGTCCCTATAGACCTAGAAAAAATAACAGGAACCAACTTCCACGCTGACGCTGAAATCTTCAGCGCCCATGGACTACGTCACAATACAAATCATTGACGAAAAGTGAGTCCCTCAAGACCCAGAAATCATCCCCGGTACAACAGATCCAGCGTGACGCTGAAATCAGTCAGCGACCGAGGATTGTCAACAATTCACAAATCATTAACGAAAACTGAGTCCCTCGAGACCCGAAACCATACCGAACCAAGTTCCACGGCTGACGCTGAAATCTTCAGCGCCCCGAGGATGTCATAATCATAAATCATTAACGAAAAACTGAGTCCCTAGACCCCGAAATCATTACCGAACCAACTTCCACCGGCTGACGTGAAATCTTCAGCGCGCCCTGGACGATGTCAAATCACAAATCTTAACGAAAACTGAGTCCCTATAGACCAGATACAGGAACCCAATCCAGCGTGACGCTGAAATCTTCAGCGCCCTAGACTGTCACAATAGAAATCATTAACGAAAAAGAGTCCCTAGACCAGAAATCATCCCGGTACACTTCCAGCGTTGACGCTGAAAATTCAGCGCCCGAGGAGTACGTCACAATCACAAATTATTGACGAAAACTGAGTCCCTCGAGACCCCGAAATCATTACCGGAACCAACTTCCACGGCTGACGCTGAAATCTTCAGCGCCCTGGACGATGTCATTATCATAAATCATTAACGAAAACTGAGTCCCTATAGACCTAAAAATAACAGGAACCAACTTCCACCGTGACGCTGAAATCTTCAGCGCCCATGGACTACGTCACAATACAAATCATTGACGAAAAGTGAGTCCCTCAAGACCCAGAATCATCCCCGGTACCAGATCCAGCGTGACGCTGAATCTTCAGCGCCCGAGGATTAGTCACAATCACAAATTATTGACGAAAACTGAGTCCCTCGAGACCCCGAAATCATTACCGGAACCAACTTCCACGGCTGACGCTGAAATCTTCAGCGCCCTGGACGATGTCATATCATAAATCATTAAAAAACTGAGTCCCTATAGACCTAGAAAAAATAACAGGAACCAACTTCCACCGTTGACGCTGAAATCTTCAGCGCCCTGGACTACGTCACAATCACAAATCATTGACGAAAAGTGAGTCCCTCAAGACCCAGAAATCTTCCCCGGACACCCAGATCCAGCGTGACGCTGAAATCTTCAGCGCCCCTAGACGATGTCAAAATCAGAAATCATTAACGAAAATAGAGTCCCTGTCCCGAAATCATCACCGGTAACCAACTTCAACCGCTGACGCTGAAATCTTCAGCGACCGAGGATTACGTCACAATCACAATTATTGACAAAAACTGAGTCCCTCGAGACCGAAATAATTACCGGAACCAACTTCCACGGCTGACGCTGAAATCTTCAGCGCCCTCTGGACGATGTCATTATCATAAATCATTAACGAAAACTGAGTCCCTAAACCTAGAAAAATACAGGAACCAATCCACCGCTGACGCTGAAATCTTCAGCGCCCTGGACTACGTCACAATAGCAAATCATTGACGAAAAGTAGTCCCTCAAGACCCAGAAATCCATCCCGGTAACCAGATCCAGCGTGACGCTGAAATATTCAGCGACCGAGGAGTACATCACAATCACAAATTATTGACGAAAACTGAGTCCCTCGAGACCCCGAAATCATTACCGGAACCAACTTCCACGGCTGACGCTGAAATCTTCAGCGCCCCTGGACGATGTCATTATCATAAATCATTAACGAAAACTGAGTCCCTATAGACCTAGAAAAAATAACAGGAACCAACTTCCACCGCTGACGCTGAAATCTTCAGCGCCCATGGACTACGTCACAATAACAAATCATTGACGAAAAGGGAGTCCCTCAAGACCCAGAAATCATCCCCGGTACACAGATCCAGCGTGACGCTGAAATATTCAGCGCCCGAGGATTACATCACAATCACAAATTATTGACGAAAACTGAGTCCCTCGAGACCCCGAAATCATTACCGGAACCAACTTCCACGGCTGACGCTGAAATCTTCAGCGCCCCTGGACGATGTCATAATCATAAATCATTAACGAAAACTGAGTCCCTATAGACCAAGAAAAAATAACAGGAACCAACTTCCACCGTTGATGGTGAAATCTTCAGCGCCCCTGGACTACGTCACAATCACAAATCATTGACGAAAAGTGAGTCCCTCAAGACCCAGATATCTTCCCCGGAACCCAGATCCAGCGTGACGCTGAAATCTTCAGCTCCCCTAGACGATGTCAAAATCAGAAATCATTAACGAAAATAGAGTCCCTGTACACCAGAACATCCCGTAACCAACTTCAACCGCTGACGCTGAAATCGTCAGCGACCGAGGATTACGTCACAATCACAAATTATTGACAAAAACTGAGTCCCTCGAGACCCCGAAATCATTACCGGAACCAACTTCCACGGCTGACGCTGAAATCTTCAGCGCCTCTGGACGATGTCATTATCATAAATCATTAACGAAAACTGAGTCCCTATAAACCTAGAAAAAATAACAGGAACCAACTTCCACCGCTGACGCTGAAATCTTCAGCGCCCATGGACTACGTCACAATACAAATCATTGACGAAAAGGTAGTCCCTCAAGACCCAGAAATCATCCCCGGTACACAGATCCAGCGTGACGCTGAAATATTCAGCCCGAGGAGTACATTCACAATCACAAATTATTGACGAAAACTGAGTCCCTCGAGACCCCGAAATCATTACCGGAATGAACTTCCACGGCTGACGCTGAAATCTTCAGCGCCCCTGGACGATGTCATTATCATAAATCATTAACGAAAACTGAGTCCCTATAGACCTAGAAAAAATAACAGGAACCAACTTCCACCGCTGACGCTGAAATCTTCAGCGCCCTGGACTACGTCACAATAACAAATCATTGACGAAAAGGGAGTCCCTCAAGACCCAGAATCATCCCCGGTACACAGATCCAGCGTGACGCTGAAATCTTCAGCGACGGATTACGTCACAATCACAAATTATTGACGAAAACTGAGTCCCTCGAGACCCCGAAATCATTACCGGAACCAACTTCCACGGCTGACGCTGAAATCTTCAGCGCCCCTGGACGATGTCAAATCATAAATCATTAACGAAAACTGAGTCCCTATAGACCTAGAAAAAATAACAGGAACCAACTTCCACCGCTGACGCTGAAATCTTCAGCGCCCTGGACTACGTCACAATCACAAATCATTGACGAAAAGTGAGTCCCTCAAGACCCAGATATCTTCCCCGGAACCCAGATCCAGCGTGACGCTGAAATCTTCAGCGCCCCTAGACGATGTCAAAATCAGAAATCATTAACGAAAATAGAGTCCCTGTAGACCTAGAAACCATCACCGTAACCAACTTCAACCGTTGACGCTGAAATCGTCAGCGACCGAGGATTACGTCACAATCACAAATATTGACGAAAACTGAGTCCCTCGAGACCCCGAAATCATTACCGGAACCAACTTCCCGGCTGACGCTGAAATCTTCAGCGCCCTGGACGATGTCATAATCATAAATCATTAACGAAAACTGAGTCCCTATAGACCTAAAAAAATAACAGGAACCAACTTCCACCGTTGAGCTGAAATCTTCAGCGCCCTGGACTACGTCACAATCACAAATCATTGACGAAAAGTGAGTCCCTCAAGACCCAGATAATCTTCCCCGGAACCCAGATCCAGCGTGACGCTGAAATCTTCAGCGCCCCTAGACGATGTCAAAATCAAAATCATTAACGAAAATAGAGTCCCTGTAGACCTAGAAACCATCACCGTAACCAACTTCAACCGCTGACGCTGAAATCGTCAGCGACGAGGATTACGTCACAATCACAAATTATTGACGAAAACTGAGTCCCTCGAGACCCCGAAATCATTACCGGAACCAACTTCCACGGCTGACGCTGAAATCTTCAGCGCCCTGGACGATGTCATTATCATAAATCATTAACGAAAACTGAGTCCCTATAGACCTAGAAAAATAACAGGAACCAACTTCCACCGCTGACGCTGAAATCTTCAGCGCCCAGGACTACGTCACAATCAAATCATTGACGAAAACTAGTCCCTCGAGACCCAGAAATCATCCCCGGTACAAGATCCAGCGTGACGCTGAAATATTCAGCGCCCCGAGGATGTCATCAATCACAAATATTGACGAAAACTGAGTCCCTAGACCGAAATAATCAGGAACCAACTTCCACCGGCTGACGCTGAAATCTTCAGCGCCCCTGGACGATGTCATATCATAAATCATTAACGAAAACTGAGTCCCTAGACCCAGAAAAAATAACGGAACCAACTTCCGCGTGACGCTGAAATCTTCAGCGCCCATGGACTACGTCACAATAACAAATCATTAACGAAAAGAGTCCCTCAAGACCCAGAAATCATCACCGGTAACCAATCCAGCGTGACGCTGAAATATTCAGCGCCCGAGGATTACTCACAATCACAAATTATTGACGAAAACTGAGTCCCTCGAGACCCCGAAATCATTACCGGAACCAACTTCCCGCTGACGCTGAAATCTTCAGCGCCCCTGGACGATGTCATATCATAAATCATTAACGAAAACTGAAGTCCCTATAGACCTAGAAAAAATAACAGGAACCAACTTCCACCGTTGATGGTGAAATCTTCAGCGCCCCTGGACTACGTCACAATCACAAATCATTGACGAAAAGTGAGTCCCTCAAGACCCAGATATCTTCCCCGGAACCAGATCCAGCGTGACGCTGAAATCTTCAGCGCCCTAGACGATGTCAAAATCAGAAATCATTAACGAAAATAGAGTCCCTGTAGACCTAAACCATCACCGTAACCAACTTAACCGCTGACGCTGAAATCGTCAGCGACCGAGGGATTACGTCACAATCACAAATTATTGACAAAACTGAGTCCCTCGAGACCCCGAAATCATTACGGAACCAACTTCCACCGGCTGACGCTGAAATCTTCAGCGCCCTGGACGATGTCATATCATAAATCATTAACGAAAACTGAGTCCCTTAAGACCTAGAAAAATAACAGGAACCAACTTCCACCGCTTGACGCTGAAATCTCAGCGCCCATGGACTACGTCACAATCACAAATCATTGACGAAAAGTAGTCCCTCAAGACCCAGAAATCATCCCGGTACACGATCCAGCGTGACGCTGAAATATTCAGCGCCCGAGGAGTACATCACAATCAAATTATTGACGAAAACTGAGTCCCTGAGACCGAAAATCTACCGGAACCAACTTCCACCGCTGACGCTGAAATCTTCAGCGCCCCTGGACGATGTCACAATCAAAATCATTAACGAAAACTGAGAGTCCCTATAGACTAGAAAATACAGGAACCAACTTCCACCGCTGACGCTGAAATCTTCAGCGCCCCTGGACTACGTCAATAATCATAAATCATTAACGAAAAGAGTCCCTAGACCAGAAACACACCGGTAACCCAATCCAGCGTGACGCTGAAATCGTCAGCGACCGAGGATTACGTCACAATCACAAATTATTGACGAAAAATGAGTCCCTCGAGACCCCGAAATCTTACCGGAACCAACTTCCAGCTGACGCTGAAATCTTCAGCGCCCTGGACGATGTCAAATCATAAATCATTAACGAAAACTGAGTCCTAGACCTAGAAAAAATTAACAGGAACCAACTTCCACCGTTGACGCTGAAATCTTCAGCCCCTGGACTACGTCACATCACAAATCATTGACGAAAACTGAGTCCCTCAGACCCAGATATCTCCCCGGAACCAGATCCAGCGTGACGCTGAAATCTTCAGCCCCTAGACGATGTCAAATCAAAATCATTAACGAAAATAGAGTCCCTGTAGACCTAGAAACATCACCGTAACCAACTTCCACCGTGACGCTGAAATTCAGCGCCCGAGGATACGTCACAATCACAAATTATTGACGAAAACTGAGTCCCTCGAGACCCCGAAATCATTACCGGAACCAACTTCCACGGCTGACGCTGAAATCTTCAGCGCCCCTGGACGATGTCATAATCATAAATCATTAACGAAAACTGAGTCCCTATAGACCTAAAAATAACAGGAACCAACTTCCACCGTTGATGGTGAAATCTTCAGCGCCCCTGGACTACGTCACAATCAACAAATCATTGACGAAAAGTGAGTCCCTCGAGACCCAGAATCATTCCCCGGAACCAACTTCCAGCGTGACGCTGAAATCTTCAGCGCCCCTAGACGATGTCATAATCAAAATCTATTAACGAAAACTGAGTCCCTGTAGACCTGAAAAATACCAGGAACCAACTTCCACCGTTGACGCTTGAATCTTCAGCGGACCTGGATACGTCACAATCACAAATCATTGACGAAAACTGAGTCCCTAAGACCCGAATATTTCCCCGGAACCCACTTCCACCGCTTGACGCTGAAATCTTCAGCGCCCTGGACGATGTCAATCATAAATCATTAACGAAAACTGAGTCCCTATAGACCTAGAAAATCACCGAACCAACTTCCACCGCTGACGCTGAAATCGTCAGCGCCCAGGACTACGTCACAATCACAAATCATTGACGAAAACTAGTCCCTCAAGACCCGAAATCATTCCGGTACACAATCCAGCGTGACGCTGAAATATTCAGCGCCCGAGGATTACATCACAATCACAAATTATTGACGAAAACTGAGTCCCTCGAGACCCCGAAATCATTACCGGAAAACTTCCACGCTTGACGCTGAAATCTTCAGCGCCCCTGGACGATCGTCAATCATAAAATCATTAACGAAAACTGAGTCCCTATAGACCTAGAAAAATAACAGGAACAACTTCCACCGCTGACGCTGAAATCTTCAGCGCCCTGGACTACGTCACAAATCACAAATCATTGACGAAAAGGAGTCCCTCAAGACCAGAAATTCATCCCCGTAACCCAGATCCAGCGTGACGCAAATATTCAGCGCCGAGGATTACATCACAATCACAAA
>CAXHTJ010001382.1:0-30366 GCA_964019445.1 Populus tremula | reverse complement strand
ATTGTTTTTGGGTCAAATTAAACTTTGTATCAATTTTAATTCATGTGTGTGTGTGTGAGATTCATATCTTGCAAAACAGTTCATTAGTGTAAATTGGCTCTTATAAGTAAAATTTCTTGATATTAAATCTGTAGTTTCAAAAAATATTAAATATGACCCCCATAATAGTTGAATAACAAGCTAAATCTAACGGTGATGTGTAATTTTTAATTTTTAAGAATTTTTATAGGATATTTTCACATGTTTCATAAGGTTTTCAGAGAGAAAATAAATTTTGAAATTAAATATCTGAAGATGGTTTCCATCGACTTTCATTTCCTATTAATGAAAGCATAGGAGATTTTCAAAATTATACAACTAAAACTAAGATATTTTGATCTAAAAATATTAAAATAGGTTAAAATAAGTCTCTCCATCAAACTCAAATGGATTGAATGAATATTCCAACTATTGTTATGTTCATATTTATAAGTAGATGGAGGGACGATGTTATTAAGCTAACCATCATATTCAACCCAACCATCCATTAGTCGCCCATCCATCTAGGATGTCATTAGCTGAAGCTAATCATCATACTCTGTAAAATCCCGAGAATTTTTTAAAAATGAAATAAAAATAAATAAATATAATAATGGAGAAATTAGATCAGAAAAATATAAAAGACATAAGGACTATGACTCCAATTGTAAAGAAAAGAAAAGGGGGCCAACGTGTAATTAGAAAAAAATAGGGCTATAATACCCCACCATCTCTTCCTCTTGCGTAGCCGACTGAATACTATAGAAAAAAAGAGGAGAGAAAGTACATTTTGTTCTTTATCAAAAGAGAGGGAAAAACATCAAATCTCATATACAAACCTAAGACCCTTTAAGTAGAGAGGTTACCAATTAACAAGGATTTTAACAAGGAGAACAAGTGAAGAAATTTGAAGGAGAAGAGGGAAGAGGGAAGAGGGAAGAGGGAAGAGGGCCAACAACATGCAAGATAGGAGAGGCAAAAAATCTTCAACTAAATTAAAGTGAAATTCTGAAATTTCTCAAGGTATGGACACTAGACTTAATTGTGTAGTACAAATTAACAATTAATTGAGAACCAGACACTAATTTCAGATTTTATAAATTAGGGTTCCGAAGGAAGATTTGGGGGAAATGTAGAAATTGTTAGAATGAGATTAGTTAAGCTAACATGAGATGATATGAACATAAAAAAAAAAAAAAGTTCATTGACCCAAAGGCTTGAGTGGTCAGCCATGTGAGGATGGAATGGGGGAGGAAAGGAATTTTGAAATTTGGGTTGATGAACAGTTATAATATGCGTAGGATATGGACAATGATGCAATGAAGTTAGAAAAATGAAGTCAGAAAAAAAGTAGTTAGGAAGAAAAAGGGGATCCTTAGTCCCCTTTGACAAAGCTCAACTAAGAGCCAAATTGAAGGAAAGAGAAGAAGTGAGGCTGGCGGAAAACACACTTAGGAATCACCGACAAAATCTGGACAAATTCATCACTCCTATTCTAGGGGGTATTCGAGTCCTAGAATGACAAAATTTGGGAAACATTCCTCATAGAAATTGTAGCTTGAAATGTTAGATTCCCAATTTGACCTCGCTTGATTTGGAGCTCTAAGGCTCCAGATATAGGTAACTATGTGAGGAAAGGTCGAAATTTGAACACCATATCTTTACACCGAAAGGGGATAGACCACATTTGAAATAATATGCATAATGATTTAAGTTAATGAAACATAAAGAGTAAATGTTTGTGTTGCCTTGCTATTTACGAAATGACAATTGAACATGAACTAATGTGGTGTACTTGTGAATTCAGGAGGAACTGTGGGGAGAGCACAATAACAATTAGGGAGCACAAACCGAGCATTGATGGAAGGTGGGTGTTTCACACCTAAACTCTCCTTAGTTAGGAGTGAAATTAATATTCTATGTTATTTTGGAATTTAACACTTGCAAATAAAGTTAAAGGGAGCAAAGACATGATGAAACAAATGTGGATTGAATTTCGATTTTAGTTGTGGACTTATGGACTCTGATTTGGAATAATGAACTAGAATGATGAATCCAAAACAACTTCCTCTTAACTTGATTAGTCGATCCGGAATATAGGCGGCTAATGATGTTAGTAAGATTTGCTAACATCAGTATGATCTTGATGGAAAAATAATGAATGCTCGACTTGATTAACTATTCGGGTTAGGAATAGCTAATGATACCAACAAATGATGTTGGTATCGACAAACCTAAGATAATTTGATTAGCTTCACGAGAACTAGGTCAATAATTAAAAAACACCCGAAAAAATATTTTGCTTTATTTTAATATCTGGGATTATGAATTTATACATAAAATGTATTCCTGATATTAAAAAGGTAGTTTTTTAATTTGACGTTAGCACGGTTAGATTTCAACCGATAAGATAAGGACCTCCTTACTGAGGAGGACTTTTCTTAAACCATAGACAAACCAAAAATTAGAAAACACGACAAGACCTTAGTTTTTATCAGACAATAAAACAATGCAACTTACCTTAGGTATGGCGTATTTAGGGTGCTAATACCTTCCTTTTACGCAACCAGTATCCGTACCTGATCTCTGAGACCAATTAGGGTTCCTAGTGACCAAACTACTAGGTGGCGACTCCCATTTCATTTTTTTCACTGATAAAAGACAAGAATTCCTTGTTTCCCCACATTTACCAGAATTATATCCATACATGAGGGTGGACGATCGCCGCGACGCCGCACGTGTGTGACAAAATGGCGGCTCCACTAGGGACCTTGTGGACTAAGCTTTGTTTTTGTCAAATTATTGTGTTTTATTGTTTGGTTTGTGTCATTGTTAATATGTATTTCCTCATTTGCTCATTAGCTTTAATTTGATACATATTTGTTTGCATTATAAAATTGCTTCATGCATCATTCACATTTTAATGGAATTTATGCCGAAAAACTTTAAGTTAGGTGAGGGACTAACAACTTACCTTAAGAATTTTAGTCAAGGTTTAAGTTTGTGTAAACCTCAACTTTTCGCTGAGAGCTTAAACTGGTAATGATTGGTGCACATGTCATCCCATTACCTGCTAAGCTCCCATATTCCCTTCATAAGGGTGATCACTAGGACAACAAGATACCCTTTTGAGACCAGGTATAAAGCCACCTATCCTGTAATGGCCCAAAACCTATCGCTAGAGTATGAACTCCCTAATATGCATGTATATACATTTGCATCCATATGCATAGATCCATTCATTTCACTACCAGAAACTCGCTAAATACCAACGGAATCCCCGACGGACTATTTCTGTCGGTATTTATCGGTTGAAATTACCAACGAAATATTTCCGTCCGTAATTCGGTCGGTAATTACCGACGGTTTTATTCCATCGGTAATTACCGATCGAATTACGGACGAAAAGTCAGAATTACTGAAAAAAGGGCGGGAACCTGAGGCGGAGGTTTTCGCGGGTGATTTTTCCGACAGAATCACCGACGGATTCAAAACCTGAGACCCGTACAGGTGACGTGACCGGTTCACTGGCAAAAATACCGACGGACTTCCCGAAGGATTTGAATGCCAGATCCGTATGGGTGACGTGGCAGGTGCACCGTAAAAAATACCGACGGAATTACCGAGGGATTTGAAAAAGCAGGTCTGTGCGGTGACGTGTCGATTCCCCGTCACAAGTAGCGACGTATTCACCGATGGTGCTATTCCGTCGGTGAGGCCGTCGGAAAAAGTGAATATATGGTGTATCGACCTCCCCTCCCTCATTTCTCCTTCTTGTTCCTAATCTTAAGTCTCCTCATCTGCAAATAACCAGCCCCCCCTCGCCCCCAAACAAAAATCTTTCTCATCTCAGCAGTTGTATTTCTTGAAGTTTTGTGGTCATAGCATCCGTGTTCTAATTTACCAACGGATTTTATCAATTTTTGTAAGTAATTCTATCTTTTAAATTTTAACATTTAAATGTCAATTTTATTGTTTTTTTAGTATATGTATTTTTATTAGTAGATGTACATGTTTGTTATTTCTCAAACAAACTTGTAGTTTATGATGTATATTTTATACCTGTTATGGTTTGTTTTAGATTTTGTAAGATTGTATTTGTTTGTAAATGTTAAAACTTTGTGGAATTACCGAATTACATGTTATGTTTTGAAATAATTAATAGCTTGCTTAATGGGTCCTTTTTAAGTTTTATCGATGGTATTGCAGAGTGGTAATTTCTGTTAATTATATATATATATATATATATATATTAATGTATGGACGTTGATAAATGATAATGAATATTTAATATTTATGAGAAGTTGTGATTGGTTTGTTGGATAATCTCGAGGTAAAGTAATATATTTACAAGTTTATTTACCTAACTTAGTTAATTAATATATACATGATGTCATCATAATTTTATAGAGGTTCGATAGAAGTCATGGATGATCGTTCATGGATGTATCTAGATTCACCCCAAGGATTGCGGAGGATGGATTATTGTAACGGGGTTCAGGGTTTTATTAATTTCGCAACATCTATTCCCAGAAATTTTACTGGAGGCGGTATTAGGTGTCCATGCAGGAAGTGTCAAAATAAAAAGTATCTGCATCCAGATGTTGTAATGATGCATCTTCTACACAAAGGGTTTGTGGAGGATTACCAGTGTTGGTATGCACATGGAGAGGTATTTGTTAGTAATAGGAGAATGAGAAACGGTGGTTGGGTCAACTTCTAGTGCTAGCAACGTGCATGAAGCGGCAAATGACAACACTAATCCTTACAGAAACATGGTTATGGATGCAATGAGAATGAATCAAGGTAATGTCAGTCAATGTCCAATCGTAGAAGAAGAACCTAATGCAGAGGCAGCTAGGTTTTTTGATTTGTTGAAAGATTCTGACGAACCATTATGGGATGGCTGCACAAACCACAGTAAATTGTCGGCTGGCACAGGTGTTCACCATCAAGTCAGATCACGGGCTGAGTGAGGCCGGGTATGACAAAATTATTGATTGGGCAAGAAGCATTTTACCTGAAGGGAACAGGCTGAAAGAGAACTTCTATGCTGCGAAGTCCATGATGAAACCCCTCGGTTTAGGATACCAGAAAATTGACATGTGCCCTAACTTCTGCATGTTATACTACCTTGAAAATGCTGAGATGACCGAGTGCATGACATGCGGGCATTCTTACAAACCCAGAACTGGCAGGGGAAAGACTCTAGTGGCGTATAAAAAACTTAGATATTTCCCGATCACACCTAGACTGCAGAGGTTATTCATGTCACGAAGGACTGCTGAGCACATGACATGGCACCAAACACATGATGCGGTTGATGGTGCATCCTTCTGACTTTTCAGCTGAATCAAGGAATGTCCGTCTTGGGTTGTGTATAGACGGATTCAACCCATTTAGGTCATTTGCTGCTCCCTATTCTTGTTGGCCAATCATACTCATAGTTTATAACTTGCCACTAGGAATGTGTATGACGCCGGAGTTCATGTTTTTATCTACTGTCATACCCGGTCCAAGCAGCCCGAGGCGGAATATAGATGTTTGTCTTCGACAGTTGATTTGTGGTCCTCCGGAGCTCTGACTTATGATATATCGAGGAAACAAAATTTCCTTATAAGGGCGGCTTTGATGTGGACTATCAATGATTTTCTAGCTTATGGAATGCTTTCTGGTTGGAGCACACATGGGAAACTCACATGTCCATACTGCATGGAAAACAACAAGGCATTCATGCTATCAAACGGAGGTAAAGCTTCTTTTTTTGACTGTCATCGTCGCTTCTTGCCACTTAATCACAGGTTTAGAAAGAACAGAAAAGATTTCTTTGTTGGCAGAGTTGAAAAAGATGTTGCATCCCCGCGTCTTTCTGGTGAAGAATTGCATCATGTTGTATCAGAGTACGGTGACATTGTGTTTGGCCTTCAATCAGGTAAGCAAAAGTTTCCTGGTTTTGGTTTGACCCATAATTGGGTAAAGCGAAGTATCTTTTGGGAGATTCCTTATTGGAAGACCAATCTTCTCCGTCATAACCTTGACGTCATGCACATCGAAAAGAACGTGTTTGAGAATATTTTCAACACCGTCATGGATGTGAAGGGGAAGACAAAGGACAACATCAAGTCTAGATTGGATATAGCTTTATACTGTAACCGTAAAAATATGGAGTTGGTTTATGAGGAGTCACGGGTCGCAAAACCAAGGGCAAGCTTCGTGTTAGAGAAAAACACACAACTGCTAGTCTACAAATGGCTTAAGAGTCTGCGTTTTCCGGATGGACATGCATCGAACATATCAAGGCTTGTTAACATAGAGGACTGCAGATTGTATGGAATGAAGAGTCATGACTGCCACGTGTTTATGCAAACACTCATCCCATTAGCTTTTCGTGATTTGTTGCCAAAGGGAATATGGGATGCACTGACGGAGATCAGTCATTTCTTCAGAGATATATGCTCCAGCAAGTTGAATGTTGAGCACATTGAGAAGCTTCAAACGAATATCATCGAGACACTATACAAACTTGAGATGATATTCCCTCCTTCAATTTTTGACTTAATGAAGCATCTCCCTATACATCTACCGTTCGAGGCAAAAGCTGGAGGACCGGTCCAGTATAGATGGATGTACCCATTCGAACGGTGAGATATTACAGTTGCAATGGAATTCATATCTAAAAGTTTTTTCTATGTTTTTCTTAATTGAAAATACTTGAATTGTAATTCAATGCAGGTACTTGTTTAATCTCAAGAAAAAGGTTAAGAACAAGGCGCATGTTGAGGCTTCGATATGTGAGGCCTATATTGTTGAAGAGATATCAACATTTATCTCGTACTATTTCGAACCTCATATGAGAACAAGAATCAATCGGGTTCCACGGCATGACGATGGCGGTGAAGTGCCTTCTAGTGGGAACTTGTCAATATTCTCCAAAACTGGACGACCCACACCTAAAAATGTCGTACGAGGAAGATATTTGTCAGAAATAGAATTCAAACAAGCACACAACTATGTTCTATTTAATTGTGATGAGCTGAGACCATTTATTCGGTAAGTTTATATATGTGTAATACTAATTAAACTTTGTCAGTAAAATATTAGTAATTATATATTGTGAAATACACTCATTATCACTTGCAGGCAACATCGACAATATTTTCTCTCCAATAACTCGCAGCTGACCGACTCCTAGATCTTTTAATTACAAGATGAACAATTTGCCACATGGTTCAGAACACATGTAAGCACTATCACAAACTCATTCTAACTTGCAAAATTACTGTACGTATGCATGCCATTACGAGATTATCGTTCATTTACCGTTTATTGATGTACATTACATGTATACAAGGTTTATCAAATGGGAAGAAGTGCGTCTAAGTCATTGTCTTCACTAAGCCTCGGGCCTGAAAGAAAAGTTAAGTGCTACAACGGGTATTTTGTCAATGGATATGTTTTCCATACTAAAGAATACAGGCAAGGAAGAAAGACATACAACTGCGGTGTTTGTGTTAAAGGATCCACAAGTAGTGAGTTAGAAGTTGACTACTATGGTAGATTAGAAGAGGTCGTCGAACTATAAAATCATAGCAAGCAGAATACAATGTTTTTATTCAAATGTTATTGGTATGACACGACGAACAGAGGAATTAGAGTTGATACGCACCATGGTCTGGTCGAAATCAACTCAAAAGCTAGACTCCGCAACATAAACGATGTCTTTATTTTCGCAAAGCAATGTCAACAAGTTTATTAAACATACACCCCTTCATTTAGAAAGGATCGATCAAGAGTTGATTGGTTGTCCATTTTAAAAATGAAACCACAGGGTCGTGTCGAGGTTGTTCAAGATGAGAACAAAGAAACAAGTGTGCGGGATGAAGTCTTTCAAGTTAGTGAGTTGGTTGAACCATATCGAGTTGCTCCTTCAATTGAATTGGAAGAAAATTCAAATTTT
Source organism: Populus tremula (assembly GCA_964019445.1). Taxonomy (NCBI): domain Eukaryota; kingdom Viridiplantae; phylum Streptophyta; class Magnoliopsida; order Malpighiales; family Salicaceae; genus Populus; species Populus tremula. Next base: position 22,391 of record CAXHTJ010001382.1, on the reverse strand, counting down.
CATGTTTCCGATGATAGTCTTGTTGATGCTGACGTAGAGGAGTTGAACGTTGTTTTGAGCTCTAGCGGACAAGCAAATGTCGATGAAGAAGATGATATCCATATTGAAGATTGCGATAAAGGTGATGGCTATTCAATTGACGACGAAGAAGAAGAAGAAGAAGAAGATAATTCTGACTAATTCTGTTTAAAACCCTTTTCTTAATGTAATTTACATTATGGATGATATATTTTGAAACATGAAATATATATTTATCGTTTAAGCACTATTGCTATTGTTTTATGCGATGGACAGTTTGTCATTGAATTTTTTGCAGGAAGGTAAACAGAAAATACAAACACAACACCTAATGTACATTGACAATCACCGACGTCTTCACCGACAGACCACTTTCCGTCGGCATCTCACAGAGAGTTGGAAAATAATTACACAGAAATGCCACAATCACCGACGTTTATACCGACGGACTGGTGTCCGTCGGCATCTCACAGAGAGTTGGAAAATAATTACACCTAAATGCCACAATCACCGACGTTTATACCGACGACTTTAGCGATGTCTTCACTGACGGACAACTGTCCGTCGGCATCCCACAGAGAGTTCGAAAATAATTACATAGAAATGCCACAATCACCGACGTCGTCACCGACGGACAATCCATCGGCATCTCACAGAGAGTTCGAAAATAATTACACATAAATGCCACAATCACCGATGTTTTCACCGACAGACTGTTGTCCGTCAGCATCTCACAGAGAGTTCGAAAATAATTACACAGAAATGCCACAATCACCGACGTCAATACCGACGACTTTAGCAACGTATAAACCGATGGAATGTGTCCGTCGGTAAGTTGTTGGTGGGAAAATTTTACCGACAAAGATACCGACGGAATGCGAGAATTCCAAAGGGTGCGAATTGAATGCACCTCTGACCGTGTCATATTACCGACGGACCGCGAAAAATTTGGAGGGTAATTAAAAAATTCGGTGCGAAATTCAAAAGTTACCAACGGATTTTTTACCTGTTACCGACGAATTTAAAAAATTAATAATATTTTTTAATAGCCGTCGGTAAATCTGTCGGTAAATCTGCCATATAACTTCCAGCCCTGCCGCTTCGCTTTATTTTTTCTTCTCCTCCGTTTTTCTTCTCCTCCACTGCCCTCCACATTTGATTTTTTTGCTCTCAATCTTTCAAGGCTCTCACCTTCAATCTCTAGCAAGATTAGTTGTTGTTTTCATCATATTAAAAGGTATGTGATTTTTTCTATTTTAGTTTATTTTCTTTTCTTTTAGTTTTAGTTGTTTTTATTTTTGTTATTTTGTTGTTTTGGTGTATTTTTTTGTAATGTAGGTAAAGTTTTCATCATATTAAGGTATGTATATTTCGCTCCTTTTCTTGATGTAGTTTTTTTTTTGAATTTTTTGAATATTTTTTATTGTTGTGTTGTCATAATTGGTATTAGATAATTTATTAGATAATTGTTGTTAACATTGAATTTAATTTAGATTTAGTAATTGACTATGTTAGAATAATTAGTAATTGTTAGTTAATATATTTTTTTTAATTTATTGAATATAATTTATTGTTGTATTGCCATATATAATTGTAGATTAATTTGTTAAATTATTATTGTTAATGTTGAATTTACCTTAGAATTAGTAATTGCATTTGTTGGAATAATTAGTAATTGCATATGTTTTTAATAGTTAGTTTACATATTTTTTTAATTTATTGAATAAATTTTATTGTTGTATTGCCATAATGAATATTTAATAATTTGTTGAATTAATATATTGTTAATGTAGAATTTACATTAGGATTAGTAATTGAATATGTTGGAATAATTAGTATAGATTGGGTCAATTGGTTGTGGATATTGTTAATATTTGCAGGTTTGTGGATTTGGGTAGTATCCAAGTATAGGGGAGGTGCTGCCGAATTTTTTTTAACATTTCAATTGGATTATATAATTATTTATATAAAATTGGTTAGATAATGCAGAGAATGAAAACCAGAGCTTCACGTACGGTCGCACCTAGTTCGTCTAGCAGCGACGAAGACATTTCCTTAGGTGCCTCTCCTTGAGAGGCACCTACACCACTTGCGCCGTCGGTTGATGCTACCTCTTCTAGGGATGTTTCACGTCGCAGAAGCGGCATGCCTTCGCAGCAGAATTGATGGACCCGCAAGTACGAGGCACAATGGAAGGACGATCTTTCAATGTAAGTTTGTTAAGGTTTTAATTTTTTTTTTAAAAAAACAAATTTATGAAGTCACTATTTAATTAATTTCAATTCTTTTCAGGTTCACAAACATTGAGGCCGCCCGAGTAATATCATCGGCGTTTAAAGCGTCGATGGAGATTCCATTGTTTCAACGGAGTCAGATATCCAGGCATCCTGAATGGATGCCTCAAATCAATGCATGGTTTTCTAGATTTGAGGTTCGTGTTAATATATAATTTTCAGCTTATTTCTAATAAATTCTTAATATAATTGTAAATAAATTATTAACATTTTTAAAAATTATTTTTTATACACAGAATCGATTCTGCTGGAACAACGAACATAACAGTGTTGTGAGGAGGGTTTGGGAAAATCACGCGGCAACTAGGTAACATCGAAAACAATACAACTTTTTTTTACAAAAAAAATTTATGTTTTGAAATGTAATTTTTTATTGTGTTAAGTAGGTTGTGTGATTTTTGGTACGAAGCCCAAAAAAAGGCAAAAAAAACTGCGAGGGATAGGGGGTTCCAAGGCTGGAACGATGTTGCGGTTTGGAGGGATTTCAAACCGATATACATCCCGGAGGATTCTTTTTCCGAAGCAATCGGAAAATTGGCTCATATGTTGCTGTTAATTGAGATATGAATCGTGCAATGTAATTCAAACGTCCCAAGAAACCTCTTACTTCTTTTTCGGTTTTAGGAGCTGTCATAGCCTGAATTGCTTTCACTTTATCAGGATCGACCTCTATTCCTTTATTGCTTATCACAAACCCTAGCAACTTTCCGGACTTCACCCCAAATGAGCATTTTGCAAGATTCAATTTCAACTGATACTTCCTTAGTCTATCAAATAATTTTCTTAGAATCTGAACGTGATCTTCTTCATTCGTAGACTTGGCAATCATGTCATCCACATACACTTTAATCTCTTTGTGTATCATATCATGAAAAAGTGTCACCATTGCCCTTTGATATGTGGCTCCCGCATTCTTTAACCCGAATGGCATCACTTTGTAGCAAAATGTTCCCCATGGTGTGACAAAAGTGGTCTTCTCTTTATCTTCTTCAGCCATTTTAATCTGGTTATACCCGGAGAACCCGTCCATGAAGGAATAAGTTGAGCTTCTAGCAGCATTGTCTACCAAGACGTCTATGTGAGGTAAAGGAAAATTATCCTTTGGACTAGCTTTGTTTAGATCCCTGTAGTCCACACATACTCTGATTTTGTCATCCTTCTTTGGTACTACCACTATGTTTGATACCCATTGAGGGTATTTAATGACTTCTAGAAAACCAGCATCCCATTGCTTCTTTATCTCTGCCTTGACCTTGAGTAGAATATCTGGGCGAGTTCTTCTCAATTTCTGCTTGACAGGTTTACATCCTTCTATCAAAGGCACTCTGTGTACTACAATATCAATGTCTAAACCAGGCATATCTGCATAAGACCAGGCAAACACATCCATATACTCTTGTAGTAATGAGGTTAAACTGCATCTTTCTTCTGTAGTAATCAGAGTTCCAATCTTTAACTCTCTTTTATCTTGCTCGGTGCCTACATTTATCACCTCTAATTCTTCTTTTGCAGGTTTCCAAGCACGTTCAGACTGTTCTACCTGTCTAGTAAACTCTTTCATATAATCTTCATTCCATTCTTCTTCATCCATTGCAATCATATCCTCATCAAAGTTTGGCCATTCATTTTCAATGCAATATGTTTGTGGATTTATGGAGGATTCGCTTTCAGAATCCTGAAAGCGAGAGGTGTTTTTAGTGTAAATGCGTATCTTGTGCCAAACAAAATAAAAGAAGAAAAATGCATGATCTCAATATTATTTGGAAAGCTGACTCAATAATTATGAAAAGACCTTATGTTGACATCTTGGACCAAGATTTCCAACTAGGTACAAAAACACAAAGCAAACTACAAAGCAAAGCACACAAAACATAAAAGCAATATAAGCAGACGCTTATTCATTACTTCTTGAAAACAACTGGGGCTTCTTCAATCTCCCAATTATGGAATACTTCATCAACCGCAAGCTTTCGCACAAAGGCGTTGGTTGGAACCTCTTCTAGAGAGTGGACAGTTAACTGAGGCAACAATTCATCTTCTTTTGCTGTTTTTGGCTCGTCATCAGAATTCCAGCCTTTTCCTTCACCTTCCTCTACATTGTTGATATCCATGAAAGCAAGTTTCTGTCCCAAGACTTCCATCATGTTTTCAGGTTTTATCACATATGCTGACTTTGGGAAAGAAACATGGATGGGTGGGATTACAATGTCTTCTTCTTCTGGCTTTCTTCCTTCCATTCCGGCCAACCTTCTTTCTCGCTTAATCCTAGCAGCTCTCTGGTAATCATCTTTCTTAGGCTTAAAGCCAAGCCCAAACCTCTGATCAGCAGCCTTAATTTTCATTCTGTTGACTCTCTTGAGATTTCCAGCAATTGGATTATTCTGGAATGGTAGCCCATGTTTCAAAAAGCACTTAGCTATCATTCGGGCAGTATCGGAAATCATTGGTCTTCTTAACACCGTGTTCTCTGGTACCCATTCAGTATTCACAACCTCGAAGGCATGGAGATTTCCATCTTTGCAATCTTCTGTTTCAATATAAGGGACCGACACATTCCTCATCATGGACAAGGTTTCTTCTGCCTTAACTTTTACTAGAGTACCATTGATAATGTACTTCAAACATTGGTGTAGAGATGATGTCACAGCCCCAGCGGCATGTATCCATGGCCTTCCCAATAACATGCTATACGAAGGATGGATGTCCATCACTTGTAAGGTTATTAAAAACATCTGAGGCCCTATAAACAATTCAATGTCAATTGCCCCTATCACCTGTCTAGGAGAACCATCATATGCTCTAGCTGTTATTGTGCTTGGTCTCATGTAAGTAGCATCAATTGGCATCTCATCTAATATATGCCTTGGTAGCACATTCAACGCTGAACCATTATCCACAAGCACTTTGCCGATCAAATAGTCTTTACATTTCACGGTGATGTACAAAGGCTTGTTATGCCCAGTCCCTTCCGAGTCTAGCTCATCTTCTGTGAAGTATAAGTAATTAGAGGCTTGAATTCTTCCCACCAAATGTTCCATTGTATCTTGAGTAATATCCTGTGGCACATATGCTTCATTCAACACCTTTTGCAATGCTTTACGGTGTAACTCAGAACTCAAGATAAGTGACATTAAAGAGATTCTAGCAGGAGTTTTCTTCAATTGATCCACCACACTATACTCACTATGCTTCATCAACTTCAGAAACTCATTAGACTCGTCTTCACTTATAGGCTTGTTCACTTCCATGCCTTTAAAAGCATCAACTATCTCTTTTCCTTTCTTTCCTCTGCCTTTCTAATTCTTCTGGTGTAAAACACCGACCACTTCGAGTTAAACCACCGATTTCAGGATGAAAGATGGAGTAGGGTTCTTAATGTTGAAAGAATACCCATAATTGTAAGGCATTGAGCCATAACTTTCACTATTTGTGCATACAGGCTTGGTCAGGATTAGTTTTGGTGGACCACCCACAGTTGGTTGGAGTCTACAAACTTCCATTTTTGTCTCCTGACGGCCTATCATCCCAACTTCACTACTCTCTTCTTCACTCTCTATCCTTAACATGCCGAAAGTCAGCATCCTTTTCACTTCTTGGTGAAATTCTTCACAATCATCAATGTGATGTCCCACTTGCCATGAAACTTACAGTAGTTATTTTCATTCATCACTGGTTCAAACTCAGATAAATAACCAGACTGTACCAACATACCATACAGTCTTTCCATGGAAACCTTCAAAACTCTTTCCTTCTTACCCTCCATTCCTACAGCATTCACTCCTCCACTGCTTGTGGCATGATTGGGCAAAGGATTGGAATTTACATTCGGTGAATCATCAAAAGTTATCCATCCAGCTTTTATCAATTGTAGAAGCTTGTTTTTAAATGCATTACAACTTTCAATGTTATGCCCTGCCACGCCAGCATGATACTCGCATTTCAGATCTGGCTTATACCAATTTGGGTATGGAGGTTGCAGTGGGTTAAGGGAACAGCTACTTGCCCAATACTCAACAACTTTGAGTACATTTCTCCCAAAGGAAGTGGTAATGGTGGCAGTCGTTCTTGGGTTCTTTGAAAATTCCTTCTTGGAGGATTAACGATCTGGTTACTTTGTTGGTCAAGTTGGTTTTGTTGGTTGGTAGGGAAAGGTTTAGTGAAGTTTACACTTGCAACTTGTTGGGTAGGCATTTGGAAGTTATAATGGTGGTAATTTGTTTTCTTACCCTTATACACTCCTTCCACATTGTTCACCTCAGAATCCTTCTTTTTCCCAATAAAGCCTTTCTTCTCAGTAGGCTCTGACATTCTCCCCGCTCTTATCGCTTGTTCTATTCTCTCAGCGATAGTTACAGCATCATAGAAATGCTGAGCCGAACTACCCACCAGGTGTTCAAAGTAGGGAGATTTAAAAGTGTTAGAAAAAAGAGTGACCATTTCTTTTTCTAACAAAGAGGGTTGTACATGAGATGCTTTTTCACGCCATCTCAAAGCGTATTCTCTTACAGTCTCTTTGCTGCCCTTTTCCATGACTAACAAGCTTGACCTGTCCGGGGCTACCTCCATGTTGAATTTATACTGCTCCACAAAGGCTTTTACCAAATCTTTCCACTTTCTGATCTTGGTGTTATCCAGCCTTGTATACCAGCTTAATGCCGATCCAGAAAGACTGTCTTGAAAGAAATGGATGAGAAGTTTCTCATCATTCACTACTTCTGCCATCTTATTGCAGTAAGATTTAAGATGAGTGACTGGGCATTCAGTTTCATATACTTGATGAATTCTAGTACCTTAAATTCTTTGGGTACAACTACATTTGGAACTAAACACATTTTTGCAGCATAAACAGGATCATATAAGTCTGCCCCTTCGACTGCCTTCAATCTTTCTTCCAGAGCGGTCAACTTATCATAATCGATATTTTTAGAGAATTTCATCCTTTGTGGGTCATCAGTTGCCAAGTCTACAGTAATTGGCACTTGTGTTGGTGGAACATTGGTAGTGAACTGTTGTTCAAATGAAGAGGGATTAGCCTCTAAATTTTGAGACGTGAATACAAAAGGAGCTACTGGCTGAGTAGAGGTATCTTCCCCAGACTTGGATACTAAGGCCTGCTCGAGTAGACTTGTAAGTCATGCTATATCGTTTTTCATGTTCTCCAACTCTCTTTGATAATGAGCCTCTAGGTGGGCCCTTTCTTCGTTCTCCATTATCTTCCTTCATAGTCGAGTGTAATGAATTTTACGGCCTTTTAGGGGACCTATATTTCAACCTGAATGAATGCGAGTAAACTAAATGAAATGCCTAAATGGATGCAAAATGCCATATGGTTTATGCATGCTTGTTATTGGTTTCAAGTTTTCCTTTAACTTATGACGAGGAACATACCAGATCAGATTCTTTTAAGAAAGTTCTCACTGAGGACTCCAAACCTACAAGAACTTGAACCGATTTAGGGGAAAAATTTGATGCCATATTCTGATGGCAAACAATCCCCTTCATCATGTTGGTTCAATTCTGATCTGGTCAAAAATTCCTCAATAGTAATGGTGTTTTTTTTATTTTTTTATCTCACACTTCTTATAAAGATCGGTGGAGATATAATGAGAATATGAAATGTATATGAACATATATGTTAATGCATTGACATTTGTTTGTGTCCTAAAAGGTATATCCTAATTGATAGGATCTAGCTCATAGGATTTGGCTCAGTTTAGTCTATCCCTAAAGATATTTTTGGTTCTTAGATTGCCTGAATTACCCATGGGGTAGTCGGCCTCTTAACCTTATACAACATGAGTATGGAAAGAAAATTCCACAATACCCGTTGCATAGGGTGAGTTACAATCCAAGCGAAAGTCCAAATGAGCATCAGTGGACATAAGTCACACTTGCCATCTGAATCTTTCTTTTCTAATCTTAAAAAGGAGGAGCTCGGGTCCAGAGCTTTTATGGGTTCACCGTGAAGTGTGTGAATACACAAATAAATAACATGCATGCATGTGCAATCTAAAAAATTGAAATGATTTACAATTGATATTGCATAAAATAAATAGCGCAAATAAAATAAATGCTCAAAAAATAAATAACAATAAAAAAAATGAAAAGCACACACAAGCAGTTGGCTCAACCCTAATTCCCCAGTGGAGTCGCCATTCTGTCGATACACGACGTCGGGCGATAGCTCCGCTCTTTTTTGTTTATTATTTAACAAAAAGATTATTTTCTGATTGGGGGAAATGAAGATTTTATTGAAGTCTCCATCTAGTAATATAAGGGAACTAGAAATCCCAAATTAGACACTGGTTCCAGAGATTCGGGTACTGGGTTAGTTATGATTAAGGGAAGGTAGACACCACCCTTAAAACATCCTTTCAAAAGAAAAGTTACCCTTACTTGTGTGTTTTTTTATTTGTTTCAAATGATATTATATTTTGAGCTTATTTGCAATTTTATTTTTTTAAAAATGGTTAACGTCGGTCCCTAAAAATAGGAGATACGTTAAAAATGGCATCAGTCTCTAAAAATAGGAGACTTGTCTAAAATATTGACGTTTAACCCTAAAAAGGAGATTTACGTCTGAGTTACCAAAAGAAAATAATGGACATAATCCATATTTGGTATAAAAACTTTTGACATCGGTCCTTTTCTGAAAAAAAAGAGACGTGTCGACGAACAATATTTGTTTATAAAATAAAAATTATTTTTGTATCGTTGAGAAATGGGTATAACCATATTTGAGATTTGGGCTTTGGACCTACGAACGATAACATAATAGGATGGGTATTGGATCCGTGTCGTTTTTCCTTTTATATTTATTTTTTTCTATTTTTTAAAAAATATTATAACACACACACATATATAATTCACGTCATGCATGAACAGGAGGACGTGAATTATATTTCACGCCTACTGTTCATGTAGTAGGAAATGAAGAAGAAGAAGAAGAAGAAGAAGAAGAAGGAAGGGAGGCTCACCTGCCTGAAGGGGTCGTGGCTGCTGTGATGAGGTGGTTCGGCTGGTGGCTGCAGCGGTGGAGTTGGAGGAAAAGACGTTGACGACAGAGGAAGAAAAAAAGAAGAAGAAAATCTGCAGCGGGGAGAAGGAGGAGAGGAAGGAGAGGAGAGAGAAGGTCACGGTGGTTGCTCTGCCAGTGGAGAGGATCTGAGTTGATGGAAATTATGGTGGTAAACCCGGTGATGGTGGTGGTGGTGGCTAAAGATGAGGCGGAGAGAGAGGGAAAAAAAAAAGAAAGTTGCAGAAATCAGGAAGAAGCTGATTTTTTTGGCTTATTTTGGACCCGATTTTTTTTCCCCTCAGGCCATGAAATCCACCTCTATTTATAGGCGGTGGAAGAGGGCAATCTTGTCTACATTGAGGAAAAATTTCAGCCCTTGATTCAGTTGGGAAGGATCCCAACCATTGGCTCAAAGTAGGTATCATGAGTTGAAAATCTGCAGACAAAAACTGATTGAGTAGGCCTCTTTAGGCTGTCACCAGTGCTAATATATTGTCATTTAGCCCAACCTGATCACATGGGGTTGTAGAAAAATGCAGACGATCATTTTTGTATAAGATTTGTCAAATTTTGTGGACGTTAGGTACATTAAATGTAGCTGCAAAGTAGTCAACCAGACCAGCTTTTTTTAGAAAAAATAAAGAAGATAATGAACAGTGATTTTTGGTCAAAGTCCATTTCAGTCCTCTCTCTTTCAATTGAGCCCTAATTGACCCTAAACCTTTTTATTTAATGCAATTAGCCCCCTAATTAACTTGGTAAAAATTAAATTTGGTTTTTAAAATTCTGATTTTCTCAATTAAGCCCAAATTAAACTCCCAAACTTCATTTTTCACCAATTAAGCCCCAAATAAAATTAATTTGACCCATTTAAAGTATAATTAAGTCCTTGCACTTAATTAAATCCTACAATTGGACCCAAATTAATTCTTAAACATAATTAAAATTTAATTTGGCCCATGATTAAATCAAATTGGCCCATTAAAAATTTAATTATGTCATTGAACTTAATTTTTATGCAAATTCATCCAATAATCATTTAATTTGACCTTGACTTTGCATTTTTTTCTTTATTTTTGGGCACAATAAGGTACAATTAGGCCTTGAACTTCCTCCAAAATTGCAGCTTGATTCCCCGATTTCCTTTCTCCACATTGTCAGCCTTTATTTTATTTTTTGATTTTTATTTTTGAAAAAGAAATTGATTTTTTTTTTGGATAACCCAGAATTGGGTTATGACAGTCGACATGGTTTGACCCGGTGGACTTGGTTTTGATGGAAAGATGCGGTTGCCATGAGAAAAATATATTTTTGAATTTTAAACTTTTTCTTAATTGTTTTGGATTTTTATAAATAATAATAGAAATAAAATAACATTCAAGAAAATCTTGGTGAATCCAAAATTGGGTTACAACAAATATAAAGAGAAAGAGCAAGAGCAAGTTCTTAATCTGAACAAAGTTCTTAAATGCATGGAAAATGTCTCCTTTTATAGGCCAAAATTTGAAACTATTGATTTGATGACTAGTTGTTGAGTGGGTGGCCTACTATTGACTTGGTGAACATTCTTTTTTTTTTTTTTTTCTGAACAATATGTCATTGCTAACATCAGAAATGGAACCAACTGTACTCATAAACGTTATAGGAAATTGTCTTATCTTTCCAGGAAAAAAAATTGAGGTCATTTGGACTTCTAGAACTCAAGATATGGGCTATAATGGCCCGTTTAAAATGGACTTGAAATAATTTGGAATTCTCTGTTGTTGCTATAATTTGGACTTGAAAATGACCTTTTTAAATCTTAGACTCCACATGAAAGTTGTAGGCTTATGTCTTACCTTTCTATCCATATAAAGAAAACCTAAATCTAAGATCTATAGCTCCAAATATGACCCAATAACCGAACAGTGTTCCAGTTTGGACTCCACCAACATCCCTTTTCTAAGTTTGGTCCTCTCTTTGTCCTTTCAATTTGAGTACTTAAACTCGTCAATCAATCCTTTCATTTATGTGATTGGCCTGCATTTAAGATACACATTTACCATAAATTAAAGGTATCTTATATTATTAGATATGTTATTATAAAATATGTTTTAGTTAAGGAGTTATTGATACTTCAAGTGCAAAATGATGATATAAAACCTTGATAAAAATGCATTTTTAAGTACTAATCACCCCCCAACTAGTTTATCACTAGTCCCTAGTAATCAAAGTGTTAAAATAGAAAAATAATTTGTAAATTCCACAAAGCAAGGCATTCATCATTCAACTTTCATTAATCTATCCAGATAAACAAACTCTCACTAAATTCATATATCTGTTCAATACCTCTTAAACAAGATATTAATAAACCTTTCTTTTGTGCTCAATATATCAACACATAGTTATGGGGCTTTACTTGGAAGAAAACAAAATTTTTGTTCTAATGTTTAAGGTTAACTTCCTTGGGTTAGGATTATTATCTTTTTCTTCTTCTTCTTCTTATATATATATATATATATATATATAACTTAAAACATGATGAATCTTTAACCCATGGAACGAGCTTTCAGCTAACGACTCCCAAACTAGTTAATCTTAAGGCATTAGGTGTTGAGAAACCCCTACGAGCTTAGTAACTCGGGTTACAGATATTGGTATGTAGATACTACAATGTTTGATTCCCTTAAGCTTTTCTCCTCAACCCATGTAACAAGCGTTGGGTCAATAGCTCCCAAGTCAGTTGACTTTAGGGTATTAAGTGTTAAAACACCCCTTCGAGCTTAATTGCTTAGGTTAGGAAGGCTACGAAACCAAACTTATCTATATTTTTATTATCAATTTTTTTTTTGCAAATTAAATACTATCACTTTCCCTTAATTGTTACCTTTAACAAAAGAACATAAATAATGTATTAATCCAATGTGCAACCTATAATCATATGTTAAAGTTTGTGTGTAAAATTGAAGATTTAAGAATACTTGTTAAATGAGCATATGAGCAGAATCAAGTGATAACAATACGAGAGTTTGTAAACCTGGATATTTCAAGAAGTATTCTGATAGGCCTTGTTAAGAATGCTTACTAAGATGTGTCTCAAAAGTCACTTTAAAAAAAAACTCCTTTTACTCTACCATCCTACTAACAACAGTTTTGCAAATAGTTTATGAAATAGAAAACACAGTTAGTTTTTTTATAAATATCAACTACTACCTTTTCCACCCAACCAAAATGAGACATTGTCCTTAATTTCCTAAGGTAGAAAGATAGAGTATAGAAGACATCACCTGAAATAGCGAACACTGACAAACCTGAAACACACTTAAACAAATATAAGAAACAACAAAACACAATAATAAAACCAAAAGACACAATTTTTACAAATGAATGCTCAAATTCAATTTAAGCTTTTTACGGCTTTCCTTAGTTGACCAATTTATGCGACTCATGGAGAGATCAATTACAGGGATGAAAGATTGTAATTGGTCAATTAATTGTTCAGCAGTAGCAGCAGAGATTATGATTTGTCGTGCCGAAGATATTAGAAATTCCTTTTCCACAACATGATCAAGAAAAGACAACAGCTTATCATAAAAACCATTAACATTTAACAGACCTATAGGTTTATGGTGAATGTACAGTTAAGCCCAAGAATAAATATGAAAGATCTCTTCCAATGTGCCCAGACCACCTGGTAAGGCAATGAAAGCATCAGCGTGTTTAAACATTGTATTCATTCAATTAGACATTATAGAGACTTGTAATTCCTCTCTAATTGTTTTTCTAATGATGTCCCCTTGTGCTAAAGCTTTGGGAACAACCCTCAAAACTTGACTACCTCTTAAAACTACAACTATTAACACTCCCCTCATTAACCCAAGGCTGCCTCCCACATACACTAAATAAATCTTTCTCTCAGGTAGTACTAGACTAAGATGATTTGTTGATTCTAAAAACTCTATTTCCTTCCCAAGACTGGATCCATAAAAAATACAAATATTTTTTATGTGATGACTTGAGGAACCTGCCATTTCCACACACTTATATTGAATGTATGGGTTGAGTAGAAATGAAAGGAAGAAAAAGAAGAATTTATAAATGAGAAATTGAAAAGGCAATCATACCACCTATAGATAGGCCAACTAGAGTCTCTCTCTCTCTCTCTCTCACACACACACACACACACACACTCTCTCTCTTTATTTATTTATTTATTTACTTACTTACTTTGAAAAAGCATGTGTATGCACAGGTAGTTATGATTGTGGCTCATATATTCCCTTGGTTTTACGTCCAAAAATGGCTTAAACACCCTCTATGGGTCGGGGATAGGCTTCCTATCCAGTTTTCTTAAAAACTGGCAAACAGGGTCTTTTTTAGTTAAATTCCGAAGACTATGTCTAGCATATTTTTTTATGGAATTGTGGCCATAAATCATGAATTGCACAATGCACATCTCCACTAGGGTACCTCTCAAGAGTTAATAGAAGATTATCTGTAGACCCCTTACTTAGGCCATCCTTAATGAATTGTATTTTATCTTCACGGTTTAGAGATACCATTCCTAAAGAATAACATGTTGCATTACAAGTTCATCTGACACATCTGTGACAGACTTTCAGTCGTTCTGCATGACGTTTCTTTGCAAAAATACTTTTACCTGTTCTAGGCATGTATGAAATGAAAGAATTAGAGGACTCACCTAATAATCAGACCTTTGCTTCAATTAGCTAGCAAATATCTTCAGGAATTCCATGGTTCATTAACAACCTCAATCTTGCACATCTAGCACAGTAAATTTTTGTAATCGCATTCTGAGGCAAAGCGGAAAAATACTTTTTCAATTTTTCAAAAGTGGTGTCCATTTTCAAATGAGAATTGGAGAGATTCAAAGAAAGGGGAAAGAGCAAAGAATTTCACAAAAATATACATAGATGTCGCACGTGTGCGGCGGTGCGGCGATCGTCCACCCTCAAGGAAAAATCAGAATATTTATTCCTGGAAAATAGGGAGAGACAAGGAATTCTTGTCTCTACAAGTGAAAATATGGACTGGGAGTCGCCACCTAGTATTCTGGTTACTAGGAACCTTAACTGGTCTTTAGAGATCGGGTACGGAGACTGGTTGCGTAAAGGGAAGGTATTAACACCCCAACTATGCCCTACCTAAGGTAGGCTGCATTGTTTTAATATCTGATAAAATCTAAGGTTGTGTTGTGGTTTCTTATTGTTCGGAATACGCATTACATGTAATGTCATACCCCAGGTTCTATTGTCCAAAAAAAAAAAGAATTAAATATCCGGAATATGCATTACGTGTAAAGTCATACCCCGGATACTAAGAGACAAACAAAATAAAATTTTTGTTGTTTTTTTGAAATTTTGGCCAATATTCTCTTGACTTTAATAAACTGGTTATTAAAGTCAAAATGCATGCGAAAACATTTTTTTTGGTGTATGAAAAATACAATATGAATTTTTAGCTTTGAGACACTTGGCCGTATGCACAAAAACATTTTTTTCTCTTGTTTTAATTTTTTTGTATTTTGTGGAAGTTTTTGACGGAAACCGGGTATTTTAATATCAGATTTTTGTATTTTTAACAACATAAAAAATACCACCAAATATTAATCAAAATGACATAAAAATTACGCGGAAAAATTATAAAATGCTGAAACAAATATTTTTGATTTTTTTTCTTTGAAATGGGCCGGATTAGGCCCAAATATATGGGCTGGGCCGAACCTGGCCCAAAGCATGGGCTGGTTACTGTGTGTACAGTAACCAGAGAATTAATTAGCATGTATAGTAACTGGGTTACTGTGCACACACTAACCCGTGAATTAATTAGCCAGTTACTGTGCACAGCACAGTAACTAGCTAATTAATCTTCATCTGCTGCAGAACGTAAACGTTCTGCATGCAGATGAAGCCGAAGCCGAAGCAAAAAAAATGACAGTGGAGAAAGTTACCTGGAACGGTGTTGATGCTGGCAGCAGCTGATGCGGCAGGGGTGGTGGTGGCGGTGCTGGCGGTTCGCGGTGGCCGACGGTTTTTCCTTCTCTCTCTCTCTCTCCTCTGTATTTTTTCTGTTTTCTTCTCTGCTTCTTCCTTTCTCTTCTCTACCTTCTCTCCTCTCTTCTCTCGGTCTTCTCCCTCTCTTCTCCTCTCTCTCGGTTTTTTCTCTTTTCTTCTCTCTCTCCCTTTTTTTCAGCAGCCCTCCCCTGTATTTATAGGAAAACAGGGGAGGGTGAACGTGTTGGGGCGGCTACTATTGGCCGCCCCCTCCACTACCTTCAACGGATAACAACACCAGGCAAGTGGGTGAATTGTGGGCGTCTTATTGCGCCAAAGCCGGGAAAGAAAGTAGGCGAAAAGAGAAGAAAAAAAAAACGATTCTTCTCCCCTGTTCTCTGCGCGTCCAGGGGAAGAAGACGATGGTGCCGTTTCAAAACGGCACTGTTTTGCGTTTTTTTTTTGTATTTATTATTTTTTTGTGGGGACCCAAAAATGGTTACAACAATAGATATTAGTTATCATGGGAAACTGAAAGAACCGACTTAAGAGTCACAGAGTACCGTTATGTTATTCCCTAAGGTTATACATACCTCCACTAGATGTATGAGGTTGGGTTTTACTTAGTGCCTCATAAGTGCCTATAGTGTCCCAATTCTGAGCATTTTCAGCTAGCAAGTCTAGGTACTCCATTGCTTCATTAGGATCTTTATCTTCAAAAGTTTCATTGCACATAAATTCAACCATTTGCCTATCTCTAGGTGTTAACCCTTTATAAAATTATGAAACCAATCTCCATGTTTTAAAACCATGATGAGTGCAAGTATTAAGCAAGTCTCGATACCTATCCCAACATTGGTAAAATGTTTCACCTGTTTTTTGAGTGAAAGTGGTGATTTGTCTTTTAAAAGAGTTGGTTCTGTGAGATGAAAAAACTTCTTTAAAAATTATTGTTGCATTTCATCCCAAGCATGAATGGATCCTGACCTAAGATTTTGTAGCCATGTTTATCTTTATCTATTAATGAAAAAAAGAAAAAAGCTTTAATCTAATGGTATTCATGCTATAATTTACGTCATTATAGGTGTTACAAACTTCTTCAAATTCTCTCAAATGCAAGTATGGATTTTTTAGATCTAAGTCATAAAAAGAAGGTAAAAGTTGAATAATGCCTAGCTTAAAATTAAAATGAGATGCATCAGGAGGAAAAACTATGCATAAGGGTGCACTTGTTCTTGTGGGATTCATGTGGTCTCTAAGTGTTTTAACACAATTATTCTCATTATGAAATGACTGGTTATCTTTTTCGACCATATTTTCTAAAAATGATGAGGATACCCTACAAAGTCTATCACTTAATGTACGTGACCAAACACTCATGCACATGTAGAAAGAGAATAAAAGGAAGAAGAAAACAAAAGTAAAGGAAACAAAACAAAAGAAACAAAGTTAGATACAAGAAAAGTGAAAAGTGAAAAGAGAAAATAAAATAAATACTATAATTTGTACAAGAATTTACCTTACCAACAATGGTGCCAAAAACTTGACATGACCAAAAGATTGATATCTTCTCCCAAGTGTAGGAGTGTCGAAGTAATAAATAACCCGGCAATACTGAAGTTGAACCATATGAAGGTTAACTATATAATAATAATAATAATAATAATAATAATAAGTTAAAGAGGACTTTGCGATGTAAGATTAATGTGAAGATTCAACAGTGATAAAAACAATTGTCAAGGTTAGAGAATCCACTAATAATATTAAAAATAAGTATAATATAAACTCTTTTTATTAATCAACTAGAAACCACACACAAAGAAGGTTCCAATCGGATGATTTATCCTTAATAGTTCATTATAAGTTTTTAACATGATCATTTTAATTATCTTATTTTAGTAATACCATACTTTTAAATATTTTCAGGAATTCATGATGTTAACTTATGTTAACAACAAATCAAGTTCCTTTCATAGCACATGTATAGGTTATACCATACGGTTGGCTATGAAAGTGCCAAGCATTTGTTGTTCCAAGTGTTATACAACACAAATCTAGATTAACCATTTAACAAGCAAGGTATTAAGAATTAATAAGATAAAAAGATAAGACATGTTAACAACAAACTTTCTTGGATATAAATATTGAAGTCCATGTTGAGTTTATATTATACCTATTCTAACACCATTAGTGAAACCTTTTCACCTTGACATAATAAACTTAGCTAAACATAATGATAAAAAGAAACATAAATAAACAACATAAGAACATAAGTATAGTAAAGGAAATGAAAAGCATAAACAAGAAATTAAGAAAAATATAACATGAAATAAAACTTAAACATTACAAAAATATAAAGAAAGAAATAAAGAGCATGATCTTGATCTGAACAACCAAGATGCCTAAATGCATGGCAAATGCCTTCTTTTATAGGCCAATATTTGAAACTATTGATTTGATAACTAATTGTTGAGTGGGTGGCCAACTCTTGACTTGATGAAAATTCTTATCTTTTTGTCTAAACAAAACGTTATTGCTAACATCAGAATCACTACAAGATTTCACAGTTTTACCGACGGAAATATTATGTCGGTGTGTGACAGAACGTTCGTCGGTAAAGTATTTACCGACGGAATACGCCCGTCGGAATACCTTTTGTCGGTGATTCCACATTCCGTCGCTATATTGGTCGGTAATAAAAAAAACACATTTACCGACGGCCCGTGCGCGCCAAAAAAAAAAAGTTTCCCGCTTGGAATATACCGACGGAATGTATTCCGTCGGTGTTATGTAAATACCGACGGACTATCTCCGTCGGCAAAAGTGTCGGTGATATTTCATACCGACCGAATAAATCCGTCTGTAAATTCGACGGTATTTTTATACCGACGGATTATTTCCGTCGGTGAGTATGTCGGTGATGGGATGGCATACCTCAGACACTGTCCAATGCCGACGGATTTATTCCGTCGGTAAATCCCTGCGTAATTTTTTTTTTAATTATTTAGAAAAAATAATATAAATTAATAGTAATACAAAACCAATTATGCAAATAAAATTTATATTAAGCAACAAAAACTCAAAGTTAAATAATATTCATTACAAAATGAATGTGTTTAAAAAAAAACAATTAATATAAAGGTGGAGGAGGAGGAGGAGGAGGAGGGTGGGGGTTAGGCGGCCAAAAAGGATTAGGCGCACATGTTCCGCCTTGTGTCATGTTCATGACCATTTGACGAAGCTCTTCATAGGCCGCTCTTTGTTGTTCAGACTCTGCTCTGCGTTGTTCGTCCGCCAATCTGTGTTGTTCGTTCGCCAATCTTTGCTCTTCTTTGAGTTGTGTGTACGCCTCTGATAGGTGGTCGCACCTTTGCTGCAAGGCCACAAACTCCTTAGATTGGGAGCTCGATACAGATTGGGAGCTCCCACCGGTTGAAGCAGTACCGGTCGACCGCAACTTGGCAGCGGTAGTGTTGGAGAGCCCGTAAACCCGATTTTTATCGGGTCCACCTGACGATCCAGCCTCCATCCACAAATCCGGATCGAATTCCGGATGGGTCGAAGGATCATCCCCGTATCTCTCCCTCAACCGATTATTATAGGTCTCCTGAAAAAAAAAATCATATTCAATTCAATAAACATAATAATAACTTACAAAATAAAATGGTTGAACAAACACACCACAAACTGTTGAGCACGGTTGTCAACGAACTGTTGCGTCCCCTTTTGGCGGTCATGACTCCGCACGTGCGTCTCCACAAACAGCTCCATAGGGCTCGGCTCACGTCCAAGAGACGTAGCCTATATATAATGAAAAAAATGTATTAACAACAAATTAATTGAACGATATATTTCATTTAAATTAATCTTACCATCCGTTTCGCATGTGCAGCAAACGGAACGGAGCCGCCGGTGTGCGTTGTAACCGAGCCATGAATTTGCCGATTCCGGTTGCCGGCACCGGACTGTGAGCGTCGAGTGAACCGCTCAGACGTCACGTGCTGAAGATAGTGCGGCCATATATCTTCCGGGATGTATATTGGTTTGAAATCCCTCCAAACCGCAACATCGTTCCAGCCTTGTAACCCCTTATCCCTCGCTGTTTTTTTTGCTTTTTTCTGGGCGTCATACCAAAAATCACGCAACCTAATTCACGCACGAAAAAATTACATTTCAAAACATAAATAATTATGTAAAAAAAAGTCGTATTGTTTTCGATGTTACCTAATTGCCGCGTGATTTTCCCACACCCTCCTCACAACACTGTCATGTTCATCGTCCCAGCAGAATCGATGCTGTATATAAAAAAATAATTTTTTAAAATGTTAATAATTTATTTACAATTATAACATGAATTTATAATTAGAAATAAGCTGAAAATTATATATTAACACGAACCTCAAATCTACGAAACCATGCATTGATTTGAGGCATCCATTCAGGATGTCTGGATATCTGACTCCATTGAAACAATGGAATCTCCATCGACGCTTTAAACGCCGATGATATTAATCGGGCGGCCTCAATGTTTGTGAACCTGAAAAGAAATGAAATTAATTTGTGATTACTTCATAAATTATGTTTTAAATTTGTTTTTTTATATAAAAAAAACTAAAACATTAACAAACTTACATTGAAAGATCGTCCTTCCACTGTGCCTCGAACTGGCGGGTAAATTGATTCCGCTTCGAAGGCATGCCGCGTCTGCGATGTGAAACATCGCTGGAAGAGGCAGCATCGGTTGACGGCGCAGGTGGTGTAGGTGCCTCTTCTTGAGAGGCACCTAAGGAAACATCATCATCGCTGCTAGACGAACTTGATTCGACTGGACGACCAGCTCTGGTTTTCATTTTGCGCATCTAAACAATTTTATATTAATAATTGTATAATAAAATTCAAAAGTTAAAAAAAAATCGGCAGCACCTCCCCTATACTGGATACTACCCAAATCCACAAACCTGCAAATATTAACAATAGCCACAACCAATCGAACCAATCTATACTAATTATTCCAACATATTCAACTATTAATCCTTACAATTCAATAAATTCAAAACAATAAAAAAGATGACAAAAAATATATTCAATAAATTCAACAAATTATAATTCAACAAATTAACAATTACAATTCAACATTAACAATTATAATTCAACAAATTCAAAAAATTCAAAAAAATTCAAAAATTCAACTTTAACTAATTCTAAGTTAAATTAACTAATAACAATTCTAACAACACAACAACAAAAAATATTCAATAAATTAAAAAAAATATCAACAATTAAATTAACAAATATTCAACAAATTCAAAAAATATTCAAATATTCAACTTTAACTAATTCTAAGTTAAATTAACTAATAACAATTCTAACAACACAACAACAAAAAATATTCAATAAATTCAACAATTAAATTCAATTATTCAACAATTAAATTAACAAATATTCAACAAATTCAAAAAATATTCAAATATTCAACTTTAACTAATTCTAAGTTAAATTAACTAATAACAATTCTAACAACAAACAACAAAAAATATTCAATAAATTCAACAATTAAATTCAATTATTCAACAATTAAATTAACAAATATTCAACAATTCAAAAAATATTCAAAAAATTCAAAAAAAAAAGGAACGAAATATACATACCTTAATAATGTGTCAAATTCAAAACTTTATCTACATTGCAACAAAAAACACCAACACAACAAAAATAAAAACAACTAAAAATAAAATAAAATAAAATAAATTAGAAAAAAAACACATACCTTTTAATATAATGAAGATTTACAACACCAAATCTTGCTAGAGATTAAAGGTGAAAGTGTTTAAGGATTGAGGGGAAAAAAATGAAAAATCTAAGGTGAAAAACGGAGGAGAAGCGAAGAAGCGGCGGGGAGAAGAAGAAAAAATGAGGCGAAGCGGCGGGGCTGGAACTTATAGGTCAATTTTACCGACGGCATCACCGACGGAATTAACATCCGTCGGTAACAGTTCAAAATTCCGTCGGTAACAGGTCAAAATTCCGTCGGTATTTTTCGAATTTCGCCCTGAATTTTTAAAAGCCCTCCAAAATTTTCGCAGTCCGTCGGTGATTCCGTCGGTAATCTGACAAGTTCAGAGGCGCATTAATTAACGCAATTTGGAAAACGCGCGGTCCGTCGGTAATTCCGTCGGTAATATGTGTAATCGACAAATTGCCGACGGCCCTACGCCGTCGGTAATCCCGTCGATGGTGGTGTTATGTTTTCGAGCTTACTGTGAGATGCCGACGGATTCTATTCCGTCGGTATGGGCGTCGGTGATTGTGGCATTTTGTTGTAAATATTTTCGAACTCTCTGTGAGATACCGACGGATGGTGATCCGTCGGTATGGGCGTCGGTGATTGTGGCATTTTGTTGTAAATATTTTCGAACTCTCTGTGAGATACCGACGGATGGTGATCCGTCGGTATGGACGTCGGTGATTGTGGCATTTTGTTGTAAATATTTTCGAACTCTCTGTGAGATACCGACGGATGGTGATCCGTCGGTATGGACGTCGGTAATTTTGGCATTATGCAGGAAAGGTTGTCTTTGTATTGCCTGTTTACCTTCCTGCAATAACTTAACTGATAAACTGTCATCACATAAAACAATAACCACATTGCTTAAACAATAAATATTTTGTTTTACAAAATACATCATCAATAATCTAAATTACATGAGACAAATGTTTTTACATAGGGCTTCATTTTCATAATTAGTCGGAATTTTCTTCTTCTTTCTCATCAATTGAATTGTCATCATCTTCATCGCAATCTTCAATATGGATATCATCTTCTTCATCGACATTTGTTGTCCGCTAGAGCTGAGAACAACATTCAACTCCTCTCCGTCAATATCAACAAGACTATCATCGAGAACTCGAAAATTTGAATTTTCTTCCAATTCAATCGAAGGAGCAACTCGATATGGTTCAACCAACTCACGAACTTGAAAGACTTCATCTCGCACACTTGTGTCTTCGTTCTCATCCTGAACAACCTCGACACGACCCCGTGGTTTCGTTTTTAAAACGGACAACCAA
>CAXHTJ010001381.1:0-20835 GCA_964019445.1 Populus tremula | reverse complement strand
CTTGCCCCGCCCTCCTCCTCCCGCTTCTCCCCTTCCCCGGTCGCCCTGCGTCGGCCTTCGCCCCCTCCTCGCCCGCTCCCGGCCGTCCTCTCCCCGTCCCGGCGTCGCCTCGCTCTTGGGTTGTGTTCGCCCGGTCTGCCTCGCTTGCCCGTCCTCCCCTCTCTTGCTTTCGCGTGGCCCTGCCTCGTCGCCCCCTCTCTCTCTTGTCTGCTCCTCCCCCTCTTCCTGTTTGCCTCCCTTCTTTCCGGTCTCCTTCCCTTTCGCGCCCTCCCGCCTCCCTCGGGTGGTGCCCCGTCCTGTTCTCCGTCCCCGTGTTGCCCTCCTTCCCCCGTCTGCGCGTCCGCTCTCCCGCCTCTGCTGTTCGTCCCGCCGTCTCCCCCTCCTTTTCGGGCTCCCTCGCCCGCCCTGCTCTCTTCTGTTCCCGCCCCTCCTTCCCGTCGCTTCCTTTGCCTGGGTCCTCCCTCCTTTGTCCTTGTGGCTCCGCCCTTCCTCCTCTCCTCCCTCCTCCTGGTGTCCTTGCGCTGCCTTTCCCCTCGCTCCGCCCGGCCCTTCTCTGGCCTGGCTTCCCGGGTTCCGTCCTCCTCCCTTCGGCTTCCTTTCTTGTCGCCCCTCTTCCCTTGTCGCCTCCCCTCTCTCCCTGGCTTGCCGTCCTTTTCTCTCGCGTGTCCCTTTCCCTCCTGCTGGTGTTTTTCCCCCCTCCCCCTTTGTTGTTCCGCCTCTTGGCCTCGCCCTCCTTTCGCCGGTCTTGTTCCCGCTCCTCCCTTCCTCCTGCCCTCGCTGTCGCCGTGGCTTGCTGGCCCCCCCGCGTCTTTCCTTGCTCCCGGCTGTGTGCTGTCTCTGCCCTTCCGCCGTGCTCTCTGCCTCGCCTCCCTCCTTCGTTTCCTGGCCGTTCCCTCTCTCCCTTTCTTGTGCCCGCCGCGCTTGGCCCGTTCGGCCTCCTCCCCCCTCTTCCGCTGCCTCGGGCTCGGCCCTCGCTTTGCGTTCCTGCTTGGCCCTTCCTTTTCTCCCTCTTGCTTCGCGTCGCCCTTCCGGCCCTCGTCCTCGTTGCCCCCCGCGCTCTGCCTTCCGCCCCTGTCCTCCTCCCTTCGCTTCGCTCCCTCTGCTTCGCTTCGGTCCCGTCTGCGCCGGCTTGGCCCCCCTTGTCTCGCTTCTTCGCTTCTCGCTCCGCTCCCTCTGGCCCCCGTGGTTCGCCTGTCTCTCGCCCGCCTTTTTTTTTTTTCTTTCTTCCTCTTCGCTCGTGTCCTCCCTCTCCTGCTCGGTCCCTCCCGCTCCCCGTGCCTTCGCTGGGCGCTTCTCTTGCCGCCCCCGGCCTTGCTCTCGTTGCCCCGCCGCCCCCCGGGCTCTCTCCCTTGCTTCTTTCTGGCGCTCCGCTCCCCTGCCTCCTCGGCCTTCCCCCCGGGTTCTTTTTCTCCTTCTCCTTCTTCGCCTTCGCGTCCCTTTTTTCCTTTTGCCCCTTTCTGCCCTTCCCCGGCTTCTCCCTCTTTGCGCCCCTCCCTCGCCGCTTCCCGCTTGTTCCTCCCTCGCGCCCCCTCCGCTCTCTGCGTTGGTCCGGCCCTGGGCTCTCCGCTCGCTGGCGCCCCGCGCTCCTCTGCGCCCCTCCGTCCCGCCCTCCGCTTGCGCCTCCCCGCTCCGGTCCCTGCCCCCCTTTGCTCCCCCTCCCCTCTGCCTTGCCTCCCTTCCGCCCTCCTGGCTGTCCCCTCGCCCGTCCTTCCCCCGGGTTGGCCTGCCTGTCTGCCTCCTCTCTGCCGCGTCGGCGCTCTCTTCCGCCCTCGGCTGTCCCCGCCTCCTCCTGCCGTCTTCCCCCCTTGGCTCTTTTTCTCGCCTTTTCCTCTTCGCCCCTCCTCTGTTTGCCGCCGCTGTTGCCTCCTTCGCCCCCCTTCCCTGTCTGGCCCCGCTCTCTTGCTCTTTCGCGCGGCCCTCCCCTCGCTGTCCTGCCCGTGCGGGTCCTCCGCCCCTGCCCGCCCGCCCCGCCTCCTCCCCTTTGCCCCGCCTCGTCTCCCGCCCCCTTCCCTCTTTGCCTTCCCTTCCCTCTGCCCCGCCTTGTCCCCTTCTTCGCCCGTCTCTCCTTGGTTGTCCGCGGCTTCCCTCCCGCCGTGTCTCTCCGGCTTCTTGTCCCCCTTTCTCCTGCCCCCCTTCCTTCCCCGGCGTCGCTCTCCTTGTTGTTCCTCGCTCCGTCCGCGTCTTGTTCCGCTCCCTCCTCTTCTCTCGCGTTCCTTCCTCTCTGCCCTCCTTCGTTTCCCCTCCCTCTCTGCCTGCTGGGTCTCCCTTCGGGCGGCCGCCCTGGTCCTCGCCCTCCCCTCCCTTCTGGTTCTCTCTTTGTTCGCCTCCCTGCTTCGCTCCTTCCCCGCGTCTCTCCCTCCTTTCTTCTTCCCCCTTTTCGCTCTTCCCCTTCCTTCCCGGTGGGTCCTTCTTCCCCTCCTTCTTTCCCTTCTCCCGCCGCCTCCTCTCGCCTCCTTCGCCCTCCCGCTCGGCTCCTCGTTCTCGGCTCGCCCCGGCTCCCGTCGCCCTTTCTCGCTTTCGCCCTGTCTCGCCCCTTGGGTCGTCCCCGCGGCCCCTGTCTTTCCCCGCTTGTCTTCCTCTTCGCCCGCCCCTCGTCCTCGTCCGCCCGTCGGTTTTTGGCTCTGGGCCTCGCCCCCGCCTTGGGCTCGGCTCCTCTCGGCTCTCCCCCTTCCCCTCGGCCGTGCCCGTTTCCTTTCCTCCGGCTCCCGTCGTTCCCCCCGCTCCCTCCCGGGTTCCTGCTTTCCCGGCTCCCCCCCCCCCCCGGCGCCCCTCCTTCCTCCCGTTCCCCCTGCCGCCCCGCCCCTTTCCTTGCTTCCTTCTTCTTTTCCGTTTTTTTTTTTCGCCTTTCTCCCTTCTTTCTTCCCTTCTCCTTCTGCCCCCGCCCTGCGCCCTTCTTGCGTCGTCTCCTTCCCTTCGCCTGCTGCCTTCCCCTCCTGGCCTTCCCGGGCTTTCCTTGTCTCTGTCTTCTTCCCTTCGCTCTTTTCGGTCCCGCCCTCGCCTTGCCCTCGCCGGTTCTGCTCTGCTGCTCTTCCGCCTCTCTGCGCTGTCTCGCCTCTCGCCCCCGCCCTCTTCCTTCCTTGCGTCTCCCTCCTTTTTTTCTCCCTCCTCTCCCTCCGCCCGGCCCTGCTTCCTTCCCCCGCCCCCCGCCGCCGTCCGTTTTCCCGCGGTCCCCCGCCCTTCCTCGTTCTTTTGTTCCTGCCCGCCCCTCGCCCCCTTCCCCTTTTCTTGGGGCGTCTTTCCTCCTCCCTCCTTCTGCGCTTCCCGTTCCTCCTCCTCCGCGCCCTGTCCGCCCCCGGCCTCCCCCTTCGCTTCCCTGCGCTGCCCGTTTCTCCTTCCCCCCTGTCCCTCCGCCTTTCGCTCCCCTCCCCTCGCCGTCTCCTCCGCCTCTCCTTGTTTCCGCGGTTTCTCTCCCCTTGGCGCTCTCCCTCGGCCGCCGTTTCCCCTCCCCCCCTGCGTTCCTGGGCCTGCCCGTTTGCTGTCGCCCCTTTGCTCTCTTCGTCTCCGCGCCTCCCCCTTCGCCCGCCTTGTTCCCCCTTTTGGTTCTTCTTTTTCCTCTCCCCTTCCTCGCTCCTTTCCCCCCCCCTTCCCTTTTTCTCGGCCCCCTTCTTTCCCCCTCCTCCCTCTTTTTCCGGTTTCTTCGTTTTGTCCTGCCCCGTCTCGGGTTTTGTCCCTCTCCCCCTCTCTCCCTTCGGTCGGCTTTTCTTCGTCCCCGCCCTTCTTTGTTGCGGCGCCCCTGCTCCCCTTCGGCGTTGTTGCTGTTTCTCCCGCTCGCTCCTCGCCGCCCTTCTGCTTCCTTCCGCTTCCCCTTCCTTCCTCTTCCTCTGGCCGTTCTTCTCCGCTCTCCGGCCCTGTTTCCGTTCCCGCGCCCCCGCTCGTCGTTCTCGCCCGCGCCCTCGCCCCGCTTCTGGCGCCTCCTCCGGTTTCGGTCTTGTTCGTCCCCTGCTCGTCGTCCCCCCCTTCTTGGCGCGCTCTCCTCTGCTCCGCTTTCTCCGTCCGCCCTCTTGTCCCCTGCGCCCCCCCTCCCTCTCGCGCCCCCCCCCCTTTCTCCTCCCCGTTGTCCCCCTTGTTTGGCCCTTCCTCTCCGGGGTTGTTGTGTCCCCCGTGCCTCCTGCCCCGGCCCGTCCCTGTCTTTTCTCCGCCCCTTGCTGCCTTCCTTTCCCGCTCTCCGGCTTTCCTCTTCTCCCCGGCTGCTCCCCCGGCTCTCCCGTTCTTCCCTCCCTCTTCTCCTTTTTCCCGGGCCTTCGGGTTCCCCTCCCCCGGCTTTGCTGTTTGCTTCCCGGCTTCCTCTCCTTCCGCCCCTCCTCGTTTTCTCGCCGCCTCTTTTCCTCTCTCCCTCCCCCGGTGCTCCTCGCTCCTGTCTCTCTCGCCGCCTTCCCGCTCCCGCGTGCGCCTTCCCTCTCTGTCCTCCTTCCTTCGTGCCGGTCCTCCTCCTGGGTTGCCGCCCTCTCCCCGGTCTCCCTCTTGCCCCTCCGGCCTCTCTTGTCTCGGCCCCCTTTTGGCCCTGCTGCCTTTCTTTCCCTGTCTTCCCGCGCCTTTCTCCCCTCCTTTGCTTTCCCGTTTCTGTCCCTCTCTCCGCGCCTTGTTTCTGGCTTCTCCCTGGCCCCCCCTTTTTTCTGGCTCCCTCTCCCTCCCTCCCTCGCCCCCTCCCTGTCGGTCGTTTTCGCCCCGTTTCCTTTGCCGTCGCTCCTTGCCTGCCCCGTCTGGCTCGTCCTCCTCTCTCTTCGGGGGCCTCCGCTGCTTCTTTCGCCCCTTGCGGCGTTCCTTTCCTCTTCCCTCTCGCCTGTCTCTCCCCCGCTCCCCCCTCCCCCTTCCGTTTTTGTCTCCCTTTCGGCGTCCCTGGGCTTCTCGCTGCGGTCTTTCGTTCGTGCTCCTTTCGGGGCCTTGGCTTGTCCCCTGCGTCTGCCTTTCGTCTTTCCGTCTGTGCCCCGCCGTCTCCCCTCTTCCTCTCCCCCGTTCGCTCCTGCGTCCCGCCTCTTCCCCTTGTCGCCTTCCCCTGGCCTCTCCGCTCCTCCTCTGTTTTTGCCCCCGGCGCGTTCGCCCCCCCTGTCGCGGCCCCGTCCGCCCCCCTTGTCCCCTTTTCCTGCCTTTTCCTCGCTGCCCCTGCGTTTTTTGCTGCCTCCCGGTCTTTTTGTTGGCCCGTTGCTCCCCCTCCTGGCCTGCTTCCCGTCTCGCCCTTCCCCGCTCCCCCTCTTGTCCCTGTCGGTCTCCCTTCTCTTTCCCTCGTGTTCGGCTCTCGCCGGCCCCCCGCCTCTCGCGCCCCTTGGCGTTCCCCCCGTTCCCCCCTGCCCTTCTCGGCCCGCGCCCGCGGCCCTGCTTGCCGTTGCCTCTTCGCCCTCCTTCCCGCCCGCTTCGCCTCCTTCTGCTCGCTCCCGGCCTGCGCGCCGCTCCCCTCGCCCCTCTTGGCCGGGGCCCCCTTCGCCGCCGCCCCTGTTCCCCTGCCCTCGTCCGGCCTTCTTGCCGGTCTCGCGCTGGCCCCCCTGTTCTTCCCGCGCCCCTCGCTTCCGCGCCCCCCTTTCCTGCCGCTCTCCTCTCGTCTTCCTCCCTCTTTGGTGCTCCCTCCCGCCTCCGTCCTTTTTTTGCTCTCGCCGCGCTTTCCTCCGGGCTTTCTCCCGCCCCCCCTGGCCCTCTTGGCCTGCCTTGTTCCGGCTCCGCTCTCCGCCCTTGCTTCCCTCCGCCGTGTCCCTTGGGCCCCTGCGCCCCTCGTGCCTCGGCTGGCTCTCTCGTCTCCGCCTCGCCGTTCGCCCTGTCCCTCCTCCCGGGCCCCCTCCCTCGCTTTCTCCCTGCCCTCTTTGTTCCCTGGCTTCGTTCGCTCCCCCCTTGCGCTCCGGGGTGTCCTCCGCCGCTTCCTCCGTGGTTGTTCCTGGCGTTGCCGTTCCCCCTTTTGCGGGGTCGGTCTCCCTTTCTGCCTCCTTGCTCCCCTCTCGTTCCTCTCCCCCCCTTTCTCCCCGCCTTCGCGCCCTCCGCCTTGCTCTTGTCCGCGCTCCGCTCCCGCCCGCCTCCGCTTCTTTTTCCCTGCTTCCTGTCGTCCCGTGTCCCCTTCCTTTCCTTCCCTCCTGCTCCGCGGCTGCCCCTCTCTCTCGCGGTCCCCTGTCTTGTTCTGCGGTCTCTCCCGCTTCCGTCTCTGGTTCTCTTTCGTCGCCCCCTCCTTCCTCCTTCCCCTCTTTGTTGCCCCCTTTCTTTTGTCCTTCCTTCCTCCGGCTTCCGCCCTCCTGGCCTCCGCCTCCCCCGTCCCTTGTTGCTCCCCTCCCCCTGGCCTTTTCCCTTGCCCCCCTTTTTTTTTTTTCCTTCTCGCTCCGGCCCGCCCCGCCTCTCGGGTCGCCCCCTTCTCTCGCCTTTCTCTTCGCTTCCCCCCCTCGCTGCTGCTCGCCCTCCCCTCGCTCTTTCTGTTTCCTCCTCCCCCGCGCCCCTCTCCTTGCTTTTTTCTCCCTCTCTCCTTCTCCTCTTCCCCCCCTCTGCTCTTCCGTGCCGGTCTCGCCCGCCCTTCCGTTCTGGTTCCCTTCTGCCCGGTCCTCGCTCCCCGGCCTTTGCCCTCTTTGCTTGCTCCCCTTCTGTCTCTTCCCTTTCCTCTCGCCGTTCCCCGGGCCTTCCTTCGCGGCCTGTTTCCCCTCCCTTGTTTGTTCTTGCCTCTCCCTCCTGTTTTTCCCCCTTCCTCCCCCGGCTCCCTCTCCTTCCGCCGCCTCTGTCCGTGCTTCCTCTCCCGCCTCTCTTTCTTTTCTCGCTGGTTCTCCTCCTTGCTCTGTTTCCCCCCTCTTGCCCTTCCCTTTCTTGCTCTCTCTCTTCCCTTTTGGCCCCTTCTCCCGTTCTTCCGCTCCGCCCTGCTCCCTGCCTCCCTCCTTCCCCTTGTCTCTGCTTCCCTCCCGGTCTTGTCGCCCTTCCCCCTTTCCCTCCCCCGCCTTTTCCTTTCCCCTTTCTTGCCCCCTCCCCTTCTTGGCTCGTTTTCCTCCCCTCTTCTGGCTCGCTCCGCCCTGCTGGCCTTGCTCTTCTGTTTCCCGCCTCCCCTCCCTTTTCTCTCCCTCCCTCTCTGCCTCTGGCCTGTCTGCCCTCCGTCTGCCCGGCGGCCTCCCGCGCCTTTGCTTTTCTCCTCCCCTTGGCCTTTGCCCCCGCTCCCCCTGGCCCCGCCTTGCGCCCTTCCCCTTCCCTTCGCCTTCTGGCCTTTTCTCTCGCCTCCCCCCGTGCTTCCCTTTCTCCTCTTCTTTCTGCTCTTCCCTCTTCCCCTCCCCGTGCCCTCTCCTTCGGGCTTTGCTCTCTTCGCTGCGCTCCCCCCCCTTCGCCCTTCGCTTTTTTCCTTTTTTTTCGTGGCTTTCCTTGTTCCGTTCCCCCCCCCCGGCTTCGCCCCGCCCGCCGCGCTCTTCTCTCTCTTTTTTCTCGCGTTTGTTGCCGCGCCGCCGCCCGCTTTCTTCCGCCTCCGCGGCTCGCCCTCTCGCTCTCTCGGCTCGCCTCTCGCTCTCTCGGCTCGCCTCTCGCTCTCTCTCTCTCTGTCTTTCCTTTTCTTGCGGGTCTCTTCTGTCCCGCGCCTGGCGTGCTCTCGCCTCTCGCTTTTCTCTCGGCCTCCTCCCTCCGCTCTCTGCTTCGCGGTCTCCGTGTCCTCCTTTCTGTTCTGGGGTTTCCTCTCCTCCTCCTTGTTGTTCTCCTTGCCCTGGCGCCGGCTTTTTTTTCTTGCCCCGCCTCCCTCCTGGCTCCTTCGCTCTCCCTTTTCCTTTTCTTCTCTCCTTCGGGCCCTCCCTTTTCGCTTCCCCTTTCGCTTTTCGCGCCTCGTTCCTGCCTTTTCCGTCCCTCGTTCCCGGTTCCCCTTTGTCCTGCCTTTCGGCTTTTGTGCCTGCCCCTTCCCCTTTGTTTTTCCTTTCCCTCGCCCGGCGCCCGCCTTCCGCTCGTGCGTGTTTTGCCCCTCCTCCCCTTCCTCCCGCGCTCGCTCCCCTCCCCCCCGGCCGGCTTTCTTTTCGGCCCGGGCTTCCGCTCCCCGTCCCCCGCCGTTTCGTCCGCCCCCGGGGGGGGTCTTTTGGTCTTTTTTTTCTTTCTCTTGCCTTGGCGCCCTGGCCGCGTGGTCCGGCGGGGGCCTGCCCCTCCTTTTTCCCCCGTTCCCCTCCGGGTGTCGCCTGCTCCCCCCCGCCGCGCCCTCCTTCTTTCGTTTTGCTGCTCTCTTGTCCCCCCTCGCCGCGGCGGCCCCCGCTCGTGCTCTTTCCCCGCGCTGCTGCTTCTTTTGTTTGCGCTTCCTCTTTCCCGCTTCTCCTCGCCCTCCTCCCGCCCTTCTTCTCCTTTGGTTCTCCTTCCTTGCCTTGGCTTTTTTGGCTTGTTTCCTCCCTGGTCTTGGCCCCCTCTTTTTTTTTTTTTTCCTCTGCCCCGCGCTCCTCCTCTTCTTTTTCGTGCCTCTTCTTCTTCTTCGTGCCTCTTCTTCGTGCCCCTCTGGCCCCCGTGCCTCCTCGCCCCCTTCCTTCCTCTTCCTCGCGCTCGGGGCCCTCCTTCCCTGGCTCTCGTCCTCTCGCTTGGGCTGCTTTGCTGGTCGTCTTTCCCTTTTCCCTTTCCCTCGTCGTCTGGGGCCGCCGTGGCCTCTCGGGCTCCCTCCTTGCGTTGCGCCCTGCCCCTCTCTCCCTTCTTTCTCGCTCGTTCTGCCCCGCCTTTTTCCTTTCCCTCTTTTTCCTTGCCCTCTTTCTCTTGCCCTTGCCTTCCCTCCTTGCCTTCCCTTTCCCCTTCTCTTCGCTTCGCGTGGCGTCCTTTCTTCTCTGCCTCCTCTTTGCCTCCTCCCTTTCTCCTCCTCCTCCTCCTCTTTTCTGCTTCCCGTGTTCCTCTTTCCCGTCCCGCCTCCCCTGCTCGGCCCGTTCTTCCCCCGCCTTCTTCCTCCCTTCTTTCTTCTGCTCCGGCTCTTCTCCGCGTTCTCTCTGGCCCTCCGGCGCCGCGGCCCCTTTTTTCCTTTTTCTTTGTTTGCCTTTTTCCGGTTCCCGCCCCCCGTCGTTCTTTTTTTCGTTCTTTCCCGTTCTTCCCTTCCGTGCTTTCTCCGGGCCCTCCCTCGCCCTCGTGCTTCTCTCCCGGGCTCCTCCGCCTCCTCCGCTCTTTTCTTGGCGCCGTCCCCTCTTGCGTCCTTCGTCCTTCGTTTCGTCTTTTTTTTTCTTTTCGTTTTCTTCGCTTTCTGCTCTCCTTTGCCTTGCCTCCTTTCCTCTTCTGCTTCCCCGCTTTCCCCTCGGCGGGGTTTCCTCCTCCTTTTCTTTTCGTCGCCCTCTGCCCCCGTTTTTCTCCCCTCCTTTCCTTGGCTGTGTTCCCTTCCTTCCTTCTTTGTTTGGCCTGTTCCCCCGCTTTCTTGCTTTTCTTTTCTTCCTCCTCCCCCTCTTCTTTTTTTTTTTTTTCTTTTCCTTGCTTTGCTTCTTTCCCTGGCTTCCGGCTTCCTCTTGCCCTCTCTTGCCCTCCCCCTCCCGGCCTTGGCCTCCTCCGCGTCCGCGGCGCTTTTCCCCTCTTCCCGCTTCCTTGGCCCCCCCCTCCCCTCTGCCGCCCCGCCCTCCCTTTGCCCCTTCTGTCCCTTCCCTCTCGCTCCTTCCTCTCTCTTGTCTCTCTCTCTCTCTCTCTCTGCCTCTGCCGCTGCCCTTCTCGCTTGCTCCCTCTTCCGCCCCGCTCTTTCTCCCGTCCCCTTTCCTCCTCGCCTCCTCGCTCGTCTGGTCGTCCTCTCTTCCTTCTCCCCTCCTCTCGGCTCTCCTCGCCTCTGCTTCTCGTTCGCTCCTTTCCGCTCCCCCGCCCCTTGGCCTTCTTTTCCTTTTCTTTCGTTCCTTCTTGCTCTTGCGCCGCCCTCCGCCGTCCCGTTTCCTTCCCTTCCTCCCTTTGCCTCCCCGTTTTTCCCTCTCTTCTCCGTCCCGCCGTCGGCCCTCGCCTGCCCCGTGCCGTCGCCCTCCCTGCGCGCCTCTTTCCTTCCCTCCTCTCCTCGTTTCGTTTTTCTTTCCTTCCCCTCCTTCGGGCTTTCCTCCCTCCGCGCTGCGCCTCTTTCGCCTCTCCCTTCCCTGGGCTGCCTTCCCTCTCGCTGCTCTCGCCTCCGCTCCCTCCTGCCTCCCTCTCTGCCTCTCCCTCGCTTTCTCGTCGCGCCTTGCCTCGTCTCCTCGCCGCTCCTTTCTTCCTCCCCTCCCCCTGGCTTCCTGCTCCCTCGCCCTTTCCTTCCTTTGTTCCTTTCTTTCTCCTTCTTTCCCTTCTTTCTTTTCTCTCCTCTCCTTCCTTGTCCTCCTCTGCCTCCGTCTCCTCTCCTCGTCTTTCCTTCCCTCCGTTCCCCCCCCCTCGCCGCGCCCTGGGCCCGGGGGCGTTCTGTTCTCCCCTCCTTTTTTGCCTGCTCTCCTCTTCTTGGCTTGGCCCCCCCCCGTGTGCTCCCGCTCCGTCCTCGTCCGTCTCCCCCTCGCCTCTTCTCCCCTTCCCTTTTTTTTTTCGCGTTTGTTTTTCTTCGGCCTCCCCTTCCCCGCTTCTCCCTTCCTCTCTCTCTCTCCGCGCGGCCGCGTCTTTCTTTGCTTTTCTTTTCTTCTCTCCCTTTCTTGCTTGCCTTCGGCTGGGCTCCCTCCTCTCTCCCCTTCCGTGTCCCTTTGCCTGCGCCTGCTTGTTTCCCCTCCTTGCGGTTCCCCCTCGGCGCCCCCCGCGCCTTTTCCGCTTCCCGGCTTTTCTCCCGCCCTTCCCGTCCTTTTGTCTCGTCCCCTCCGCCTTCTCTTTGTGTCTGTGCTCCCGGGCCCGCTCGGGTCCTCGCTTCGCTTTCCTTCTCCGGCTCGGGCGCCTCGCCCCGGCCCTTGCGTGCGGTCTCTCTTCGCCTCCTGCCTCTGCCGCTCCCCTCCTTGTCCTCCTCCCTGTGTCTTTCTCCCTCTCCTCGCTCCTCGTTGCCGCCCTGCCCTGCCCTCTTTGTCTTTGCTTTGCTGCCCCGCCCCTCCTCCTCTCTCCCTCCTCCTCCTCCGGCTCCCTTTGGGCCCGCCCTTCTCCCTTTGTCCCCCTTTTCCCGCCTGCCGCGCTGCCTTGCTGTCTTTTTTTTTCTTCTTGTTTCTTGGCTTTGTCGGGCCTGCCGGGGCTCGCCCCGCCGCTTCCGCCTTGCCCGGGCGGTGCTCTGCCCCCTTGCCCTCCCTCCCCGGCCCCGCCCTCCCGCCTCCCTCTTCTTCTGCTTTCCTTCCCCCCTTTCTGTTTCGCTTTTCCCTTGGCCTCGCCTCGTTGTCCCCGCGTGCGCGTGGTCGGTCCTCTTGCTCTCCCGCGCCTCTCTCTTTTCGTGCTCCTGGCCCCTTCTTCGTTCTCTTTTCGTTCTTTCCCCTCCCTCTCCCCCTCCCTTGCTCCTCCTTTCCCTGCCCCGCCTCTTTTTTCTTTCTCTCTTTTTTTTTCTCCGCCCTTTCGCCCGCCCCCGGGGTTCTCTCCTTTCCTGGTGGCTCCGTGCCTTCTTGGGCCGCGCTGGCTTTGCCCCGCGTCGGCCTCTTGCCCCGCCTTTCCCGTCCGTCCCCTTCCCGCTCGGGCCTCGCCCCCGGCCGCCCTTCCCGCCTTCTTCCGCCTCCCCCTCCCTTCCTTTCGTCCTCCCTCCCCCGGGGCCGTCGCCTCCCCGCTGCCTCCTTGCCCGCGCGCTGTCCTGCCCCCCTCGCCGCTGGGGGCCCCTTTGCCCGCTCGTCCGCCTCTTCTCCCCTCGTCTGCCCCGTTTTTTGCCCTTGTCCCTCGCCTGCCTTTCCTTCGCTTTTTCTCTCTTCTTCTCTTCTCCTCCTCGCTCCTCTCGCCCCTCGCCCCCTTCTCTCGCCTCTTTTCCTTTCCCTCGCTTTGCTGTCGCCTCTCTTTCTCGCTCTGGCTTCTCCGCCTGCTGGCTCCTTTCGGCCTTGCCCCCCCGGGCCCTTTTCCTCCGTGGTCGCGTCCCGCCTGGTCCGGCGTCCGTCCTCGGTTCCCCTCCGCTCCGGGGCTTTTTCCTTTTTTCCTCCCCTCCCGCGGGCGTCTTTCTCTTTGCCGGGCGCTTCCCTTTGCCGGGCGCTTCCCTTTGCCGGGGGCCTCGCGCTCTTGTTCCTCTTTGCCCTCCCTCCGGTCCGCCCCTCTCTCTTTCTCCTCCTCGCCTTCTTCTCCCTTCCTTCGCCGGTTCCCTTCTCCTGCTTTCTCCTCGCCTTTCGCGTCTCCTGCTCTCGTCCTTCTCGTTCTCCCGTTCTCCCCTTGCCCTTTGTTTCTTCTCTTCCCTGCCTCTGCCTCTGCTCCGTTGGCTCTTCCGTCCCCCTTTCCTCTTTTCTCCGCGTCCCTCCCCTCCCTTGTCCCGCTTCGCTTCCCTCCCCCGCCCGTCCGTGGCCCTCCCCTTGCCTCCTGCCTCTCTCCCTCTTCTGCTCGTCCCCTTCGCTCTCGCTGCCCTTGGCCCGTCGCTCCGCTTTTTTCTTTCCTTTTCCTCTTTCTTTGGCCTCCGCCCCCCTCTGTCGCTCTTTCTGCTTCCCTCTTTTTGTTCCTCGTTCTTCGGCCTCCTTCCTCTTTCCTTCCTCCTTCCCCCGCCCCGTTTCTTCGCCGTCCCCCTCCCCCTCCTCCCTCTTCCGGGCCTTCCTCTCTTTCTTTGCTTCCCGCCCCTTTCTCTTGCTCTTTCTCTCTCTCTCCTCTCTCCGCTTCCTCGGTGCGCTCCCCGCCTTTCGTTTCCTTTCCCTTTCCTCTTCTTTCTTTCCTCTTGTCTTGCTTCCTCCTCGCCCTTCCTTCTCCTTTTTCTTTTCTGCCCGCTCCGCTCTCCTCCGTCCTCGCCCCCGGTTCGCCGTGTCTTTCGCGCTTTGCCCTGTGCCCGGGCGTCTTCTGGGGTTTTACTCTTCCTCTGCCGCCCCGCCTCTCCGCCGCCGCCCTTCCCTGCCGCCTCTCCTGCCCGCCTCCGTCTCCCTCCGCCCGTCTCTGCTCTGGTCGTCGTTTCCTGCCCTCGCCCTTCGCCGCGTCCTCCCTCTTTCTTTTTCTCTCTCCCCCCGCTCCCGCCTCTTCGTTTGCTCGCCTGCGCTCTGCGGCTCCCTGGTCCCGCCGCGGGGCTCCCTTGTTCCTTGCCTGCTTCTTTCCCCTTCCTCTCTTGGCTTGCTGCGTCGTCCTCCCTCCCGGTTCCTCTGGTTCTTCGCCTCCGCCGGCCTCCCCCTTGCGTTCCTGCTTTCCCTCCCTCCGGTTCTGGCCCGCTCCCCCCTTTTGCTCTTCGCCCCCCCTTCGCCTTCCGGGGGCCGTGTCCCCTCCCTCCTCCCTCCTGCTCGCCGCTTCGCCGGCCCTGCCCCTGCTCTGCGGTGTTCGGCCCTGGTTGCCGTCGTTGCCTCGGCGGCTCCCTCTGCCTCTCGCCTTGGTCCTTTCCCCCGCTGCCCCTGCTTTCTTTGCTCTTCTGGCTGCCTGGTTCCGGCGGGCCCGTTTCGTTTTTGTGGGTTGGTCCGGTCTCTTGCTCTTTCCTTGTGCCTCTTTTGCCTTCGGGGGTTGGTTCCCGGTCCCCTTTGTCCCCTCCTGGTCTCCTGGCTTGGCCCGTTCCTCTTTGGCCGGTTGCCCCTTCTTCCCGCCGCCGTTTCTCCTCCTGCTCCTCGTTTCGCCCCTTCTTTCTTCTTCCTCTGGGGTCCTGCCGCCCCCGGCGCTTTTCCTCGTTGGTGTCCCTTCGGTGGCTTGTGGCCTTTTGTTGCTCTCCCCGGCGCTTTCGGCCTCCTCGGTTTTCTGTTCCGTCCCTTTGCCCTTGCTCGCTCCGTGCCCTTCCGCCCTTCTCCTGCCCTCGCCTTCTCTGGTCCCCTTGCGGTTTTTGTTTCTGTCTTCCTGCTTTCTCCCCTCGGTCCGTCTGGTTGGTTCTTTGCGCCTCGTTTTGGCGTCGCCGCTCTCTTTCGCTTCCTCCTCTTTTTCCCCGGCTTTCCTCCTTGGCCCCTGCCCCCCTTTCCTCTGCTGGGCGTTGCCGGTGTCTTGGGCGCTGCTCTGCTCTGCGCTCTTCCTGGTGCTCCTGTCGCCCCTCCTTTCTTTGCGGCTGGTGCTGGTGCCCCTCCCTTCCGTGCTTTTCCCCCTCCCGCTGCCGCCCCTTCTTCCCTGGTCCCCGCCCCCGCTTTTGGTCCCCCTTTTTGGGGTTGCTTTTTCCCCTCCCGTTGGTTCCCTTTCTTTCTGTTCTTTGTCCCCGTCCCGGTTTCTGGCTGCGTGCTCTTGGCGTCGTTGGTCTGGCTCTGCCCCTCCGTGCCTCTGCCTTCGTTTCTCCGGCCCTCCGTGCCGCGGCCGCTCCTGCCTTTGCGCCTTTCTCTCCCCCCCCTCTTCTTTTCCCTGCCGGCCTTCGTGCTTGGCTGGCGGCTCCCGCTCCGCCTCCTGCCCCCTTCTCTTCCCTGCGGCGGTTCTCCCCCGTGGCCCCGCTCTTTCCTGGCCCTTTCGCTTTCGCTGGTCGTGCCCCCGCCCCCCGGTTTCGCTTGGTGGGCCGGGCCTGCCCGCCTTCTCCCTTTCTCCGGTCCCTGCTGGGCGCTCCTGTCGCCCCTGCTGGCTTCCTCGTCTTCTGGGCCGGCGCCCTGCCCCTCTTTGCCGTGGCCCCTTTCGTCCCGGCGCCGCCCCTGTCTGCCCCGGCTTCCTTTTCCTTCCCCCCCTCGCTCCTCTCGGTTGGGGGGTGGGTCCTGGCGGGGCCGTCCTCGCCCCCTTTCCCTCCTTTGTCTCTGGCGTCCTTCCCTTCCTTTCCTCTGCCGTCTTGGGCTTTGGCGGTCTTTCTCCTGCCCTTCTCGGCCCCGCGCCTCTTGCCGCCTCTTTTCCCTTTTTTGGTTCTGTCTGGCCCGCTCGCCCTGCCCCCCTTTTCGGTCTTCCCTTCCTTGCTCGGTCTCGGTGCTTTTCTTCTCGTCTTCCCCGCTCTTTCTTTTGGGGGCGTCTCTGCTCCCTGGGCTCCGGGGGGGGCGCTGTCCGCCCCCTTCCCCTTGCCCCTTCGCCCCCGTGTTCTTTTTGGTTCTTTCCTCCCCTCTCCTATTTGGCGGCGCCGGCTGGCTTGTTCGTGTGGCTGCTTTGGCCGCTCTCCTTGGGGGCCTGTCTGGTTCGGTTCCCTTTGTCTCCTTGGTGGCCTCTGGCCTCTCTTCCCCCCCCCCTTTGCCTGGGCTCGCCGTGCCCTTGTCTGGTCCGGGGCGGCTTCTTTGTCTCTCGTTTCGGCGCTTTCGCTGTTTTGGTTTCCTTGCTTGTTGCTTTGTCTGGTTCCCTCCTCCCGCTTCTCCCGTGCGTTTTCCGGGCCCCCTGGCCCCGCCGCTTCTCCGCTCCCGCTTTTCCTTTTCTCGTTTCGCGCCCCCACGTCTTGGGCTCCCGTGGGCTCCGCTCCCGGCCCTCCCGGCTTCGGTCCCTCTCTCCTGCGTTCGCCCCCCGGCGCCGTTCTTTTTTGGCGGCGCCCTCTGCGTTTTTGGGCTCTGCGCGCTCCTTGGTTCGCCCCTCTCCGCGGTCCCCTGGTTTGGCCTTGCGTCGCTTGCCCCCCTCCCCATTGGCCCGCCCGCACGTTCTGCGGCCTCTCTGCCCCCTGCGCCTTTCGGTTTCCTTCCCTTCCGTCGGTGGCGTCGCTCCCGCGCTCCCTGCCGTCCCCTCTGTCTCTCCTCGCCGTTGGTTCGCTCCCTCTCCTTTTGTTCTCGGGTTCTTCCTCTTCGTCGGTCCTTTCTGGCCCGCGGGCCGGGCTCGTGCCGCTGCCGCCGGCTTTGCCCCCGGCCTTGCCTCGTGCTTTGCCCCTGTTTCTTTCCCTGCCTCCTCTTCCCTCGTTGCGCCCGCG
The DNA here is from genome assembly GCA_964019445.1 of Populus tremula. Taxonomy (NCBI): domain Eukaryota; kingdom Viridiplantae; phylum Streptophyta; class Magnoliopsida; order Malpighiales; family Salicaceae; genus Populus; species Populus tremula. The sequence goes on along the minus strand of CAXHTJ010001381.1, from coordinate 5,210 downwards.
CTCCCCTCGTTGCCGTCGGCCTCCCTTTGCTTCTCCTCTCCCTCTTGCTTGGGTCGCTCCGGTCCTCCTTCGCGCGTCTGCCTTTTCCTTTCTTTCCCCCCTTTCGCTTTCGCTCTCACTCGCTTTTTTTCTGGCTCGGCTCTCCCCTCCTCGCGCCCTTCCCCCTTTCTGCCCTGCCCCCGCCCCCTCCCCTCCTCCGCTCCCCGCGCCCCGGAGCGCGCGGGCTTCGCCCCCTCGCTCGTTCGGCCCGCCCTCTCCCGGTTTTCCCGCCGGCGCTCTCCCCCTCGGCCCTCTCTCCGCCCGCTCCTTTCTCTTTCCTCTTTTCTTTTTCTTCCGCCGCCTCGCCCTCGCCCCCGGCCGTCGGCGTTGCTCCCGTCGTTGTCCTCTCGCCCGCTCTTGGGTGTGCGTCGCTGCGTCTCTCTCTCTCTCTCTCTTCTCGCTCCTCCTCTCTCTCGCCTCTCTCTCTCGCTCGCTGTCGGCTCTCGCCTCCGCCTTTGTGCCCTCCCCCGGCCTCTCCCCTCTGTTCGCCTCCCGTGGGCCCGGGGTGGCCCTCCGTCCTCTCGCCTCCCTGGCTTCCTGGTCTCTCCCCCGCTGCGTTTTTTTTGCCTGCTCGCGGGCTCCCCTGTCTCGTTCTTTTGTTGGTCGCTTGGCGGCTTCCCCCCCTGCCTCTCTTTCCCCTTGGCTGTTTTTGCCTTCCTTGCTCCTTCGTCCCTCTTCTTCCTTCGTGTCCCTGTTGTTTTTTCTTCTCCTGCCGGTTGGTCCCGCCCCCCGTTGTCTTTTCCGGTCCCTCCTTCTGGCTTGGCTTCGTCTTTCTGGTCGGTCTTCTTCCTTCTCTCCTCTCTTGCCCCCCCCCCCTCCCCCTGGCCCCGCCCCTCCCCCCCTTCTTTCGCGTTGCGCGCCGCCTTTCCCTTCCCTCCCGTCCTCCCTCCCCCCTTCGCGGGCGGGGTCCCCTTTCTTCTCCTTTGTCTGTCCTTGTCCCTGCCCGTCCCTGTCCCCTTCCGTGTCCTTTGCTCCCCCCCTCCTTTTCTCTCTTCGCCCCTCCTTCTCCCTTCTCCTTCTCCCTTCTCCTTTCGCCTCCTCCCTTCTCCGCCCTTCTCCCTGCCTCTCCCTTTGCCTTCTCTTCCCCTCCCCTGGCCTCCCCTGGCCTCCCCCTTCCCTCCCTCTCCTCCTCTCTCCTCTCTCCTCCCTCTCTCTCTCTCCCTCTCTTCTCTCCCTCTGTCTTCGCTGTCCTCTCTTCCTTCCCTCTCCTCTCCTTCCTCTCCTCGGCCTCTCTTCCCTCGGTCCTCGGCCTGGTCCTGCCCCGCCTCTCTGGCCTCGCTCTTCCCCCCCTCGGCTCCCGGTCCTGCGTGTCCTCTCCCGCTCCCGCCCCCCCCCTGCGGCTCTCGTCGCATGGCCCTTTCTCTTTGCCCCGGCGCCGCCGCGGGTTCGCTTCCCGCTCTCCGCCCCGTCGCTTCTTTCCTCGGCTCCCGCGGCTCCCGGCTTCCGTCTCGTTGCCCCTCCTCGTCTCCTTCTCCCGTCTTTTCTTTCCTCCCCCCTCCCCCCCCGCCCCCTGGTCCTTCCTTCTTTCCTCGTTCCCCGGGCCCCTCCTCCTTTTTTTTGTCCCCCCTGTTGCGGCGCCGGGCTTTGCCCCCGTGCCCTCCCGGTTCTGCGCCTTGCGCGCTCCCCCGCTGCTCTCCCCCGCGTGCTGCCGCGCCGCCGTGGGCCCTCCTGGCCCCCCCGGCTTGCCTGCGCCCCTCTCCCCTCTCTGTCCCCTCGCCTCGCCCCTTTCTCCCGCCTGGTCCCGCGGCTCCTCTCTGCTCGCTGCTCGTGGCCCTGCCTCGCCCCTGCCGGCCCTTGGCCTCTTTCCCCCTTGCTCTTGTTGCCCCGGCCCCCCCTGCCTGCCCCTTTGCCCGCCGTCTGTGTCCGGCTCGCCCCCCGTCTCGCTCCTTCGCTCTTGGTCTTCCCGTCCCCCCCCCGTCGGTGCCGCCGTGTTGGTGCCCTCTTTCGCGGTGGGGCTTGTCCCTTTCCCTGCCTTTCCCCTTTCTCCCTCCCCGCCGGCCCTTTGCTTCTTTCTTTTTTGCGGCTCGCCGCCTCCCCTGCTCTTTTGTTCCCCTTTTTGCCTCTTCTTCTCCCGCTGCCTCCCCCTTTTCCTTGCCCTCCTGTTTCCCTTCCTCTTCGTCTCGCTGCTCCCCGTCGGCTCCTCGCTGTCGCCCTCTCTCCCTCTCCCTTTCCCTCGCCCGCCCTGCTCTTCTCGCGGCTCCCGCCCTCCCCGCCTTCCCCCTTTGCCCGCTGTCGCGGCCCCCCGCCCGCCGCCTCCGTGCCGCTCTCCCTCCCGCCCCGTGGGCCTCCCCCCCCTCTTGCTTGCCCCCTGGCCCGCGCTCCTGGTTTCTCTCTCCCTCGCCTCCCCTTCGCCCCCGGTGTCCGTTCCTGCGCCCCTGCTCCCGTTTCCCTCCCTTCCTGCCCTCTCCGCGCCCGGCCCTTCCGCCCCTCCCTCCCCCCCCCCCGCTGTCCCCCTCCGCCCTCCCTGCCCCGCCCGCTCCCCTCTTCCTCCCCCCGGGGTTCTCCCCCTTGCTCCGTTGTGCCGCGTTTCCCCCTCCCTCCTCTCTTCCCCCTCCCCTCCCCTCCGTCGCCGCTTCCTTCCCCTGTGCCCCGTTCCCCTGCCCTCCTGTTCTGTGCTTCCCCTGCCCCCCCGTCCCCCCTCCCCTGGTCTTTCCCCTCCGCCCCCCGCCCCTCCCCTGCGTCCCCCGCCGCCCTCTCCCCGTCCCGCCTCGTCCCGGCCCCTCCCGGCCCCCTCTCCCCCCCTCCTTTTTCTCTGGCCTTCCCTTCGCCCCCCGCGCCTCTCCCGCCCCTTTTCCTCCGCTCCCTGTCGTTGTCTGTCCCCCTCGCGCCCTCGCCTGCTGCCCCCGCCGTCTCCCGGCCCTCTTGTTCCGCCTCCTGCCTTCCTCTTTTCCTTCCTCGCCTTTCCCCGCCGGGCCCCCCTCTGCTTCGCCCTGCCTTGCCGGCTGGCCTCTTCGTTGCCGCTCCCCGTCCCTCGCCCCCCTCTGCCGTTTTCCCCTGCGCGGCTTGTCTCCCTTGGGCCCCTCTCGGTTCGCTCCCGCTTTGTTTCTCCGGCGTCCCCCCGCCCGCCTGCCCTCCTTCTGCCCCTCCCGTCCCCCGTCTGGCCTCCCGCCCGCGGCTGGCCCCCCTTCCCTGGGCTCTGCTCGCTTCTTTCTGCTCTCGCCTTCTTGCCCCTCCCTTCTCCTCCTTCTGTTCCGGCTTGTCCTCTCTCCTCCCCCCTCTCGCTCCCTGCGCCCCCGCTCCTGTCCTCCTGCCTCCTGCGCTGTCTTGGTGCTGCGTCTCTCCTGCCGCTTGCGTCGTCCCGTCTTGTGCTCTCCCCGCCTCCGCCGGTCCCGCGTCCCTGTGTTGCGCTCCTCCCGCCGTCCTCCCCCCTCCCGCCGCTCGCGCCCGGCCTCCTTGCCCTGCCGTGCCTTCTTGCTTGTGTCCTCCCGCCCCTTCTGTCCCCGCCCCCCTCGCCCCCCTGGCGGCCTCTGTGCTTCTCCCCGCTCTTTTCTCCTGTGCCCCCTCCCGCCGTTCGTCCTCTCCCTGTGCCCGCTCTCCGGCCCGCCCTGCCCTCGCTCCCTGCTGCTGTGCCCTCTCGGTCCGCCCTCCCCTTTGTGTTTGTGGGTGGCCCCCCGCGCCGGGTTCGCCTGGCCGTTCCTGCTCCTTGGGCGGTCCCCCTCCCTGCCTCCTTGCCTCGGGCTTTTGCGCCTCCCGCTTCCCCTGCCCTGTCCCCGCGGGCCTCCCCCTTGGGGCTGCGGTCCTCCCTCTCCGCCCTTCTTCCCTCGCCCCGCTTCCCCCCTGGCGCCCGGCCTCGCGCCCTGGCCTCCCTGTCCTGTCCCCGCCCCGGCCCTTCCTCCCCCTCGTCCTGCCCCCTGGTGGTTGCGCCGCGCTTCGGCCTTTTTGCCCCCCGCCCCGCTCGGTTTCCCTTTCGGTTGTCGGTGTCCCCCCCCTCGTCGGGCTCCGGCCGCCCGCCCTCCTCGCCCCGCGCTCCCCTCTCCGCTCTTCCTTCGTCCGTCCCCTCTCGTCTCCCCCCCTGCTCCCCCCCCGCCTCCGCGCTCTTCCCTGGCCCCGCGCCCCCCCTCGCGTCCCCGCTTCCCCGGCCGGTTGCCCCCTGCGGCTCCCCCCTTGCCTGCGCCCTCGGTCTTCACCTGCCCCGGGTCCTGTCCCCCTGTTTCCCCCTTTCCTTGCCCCGCTCCCTGCCCCGCTTTCCGGCCGTCCCCGCCCCCTTCTTGCTCCTTGCCCGCCGTGCGCCGCCCCCCTTCTGCTCCCGCCGTTCCTCCGTCCTCTCCTGCCTCTCGCCGTCCTGCGCGGTCGCCCTCCCCCCCCTCCGCCGCGTCGTGGGGTCCTGCGCTCCGCCTTGGCTCCCCCTTGGCCCTCTTCCTGCCCTCCTGCCTTTCCCCTCCTCCTCGCCCTTCTCCTCCTGCCCTCCTTCTTGCTCCGCCGCCCGCCCCTGTTGTGGCCCTTCCCCCCCGCCGGTCCTGCGTTCCTCCTCCCGCCCGTCCTTGTCTCCTGCTCCCGGCTCTCGGCTGCGTCGCCGGCGCCCCTTTCCTTTCTTCTGCGCCCCCCGCTTGCTTCCCTCCGTTCTTGCCCTCCCCCGCCCGCTGCCTCGCCCCCTTCCCTCCCCGCCCCTCCCCGTGCGCGCCTCGGCCCCCCGGCCCTCTGCCGCTCCTGCCGCCCCTCCGCCTGCCTTCCCTGGGCTGCCTGTGCCCCTCCGCCCTCGCGGCGCCCTCCCTTCCTCGTCCTCGCCCTCTGCGCCCCCTTTCCCCGTGCTCTGCGTTCCCCCCCTTGCTCCCTTCTCGTCCCCCCCCTCTGCTTGCCTTTTCCCCCTGCCCTGGCCTCTCCTCCCGCCCTTGCCTTGTCCCTCCCCCGCGTCCTCCGCCGCCCTGCTCCCCCGCGGCTCCTTGCCCTGTCCCCCCTCTTCCGGTCCCTCCCCGGGCCCCGCCCCCCCGCTTTGCTTTCTCTGGTCTCCCCCGCGCGCTCCGGGCCCCTCGCCCTCCTTTCCGGCGTCTCCCTCCCGTCCCCTGCCTCGTCCCTGCCTGCCTGTGCTGCCCCCCCCCTCCGCGGTTCCTCCTGGCCTCGGTCCCCCCGCCCCTGCCCCCCCCTGCCCCTCCGTCCTCGCCCCCCCCCGTCCCCCTGGTGCTTGCTGTTGCCCCCGGCGCCGTTGCCCCCGGTGCTCCCGCCTGCGTGTTTTG
>CAXHTJ010001380.1:0-31410 GCA_964019445.1 Populus tremula | reverse complement strand
GCTCTCAATGGCCTCTCCTCTGACTATAACACATTTCGATGTATGGTTCGAGGCAGAGATAATGTGTTATCTCTTAAAGATTTTCGGTCTCAGTTGCTTGCTGAAGAAGCTGCTATTGAGCAGACTCATTCATCTTCTTCATTTGTCTCTGCTATGCATGTTCAGAATCAAGTCTCTCAAGGCAAGGCACTGGTTCTTGATGAAGGGAATTCTAATCCTCTTTCTTCCACCTTCAAGTCAGCTCCTACTTCTCAATTTTCCTCTGGCTTCAATGGAGGTTTTAATGGCTATCCGAATGGTTTTAACAGTCATAACACTGGTGGTTATTTTCATCACCGAGGCTCTCAGTTTCGTGGTCGCGGTAGAGGCCGCCATACTTTCCCATCTGGTCAACGATATTATCCTGCTCAACACAATCCTGCTCCACCAAGCTCTAATCCTGGTATCCTTGGTTCTGGAACTGATATTACTACTTGCCAAATCTGTGGTAAGAGAGGTCATGTTGCTGCCGATTGTTATCAACGTCACAACCAAACCTCAGCCCCAACCTCCTCTGTTCAATGTCAAATCTGCTGGAAGTTTGGACATTCTGCCATTCAATGTTATCATCGAGGCAACTTCTCCTATCAAGGTCGTCCTCCTTCCAACAATCTTAGTGCTATGGCTGCCACCTTTCCTTCCACCTCCTGAACCATTTTGGGTGGCTGATACTGGCGCACAGCTCACACGACATCTGATTTCTCTCAACTTCAAGAGGGCTACTCCTTACTCTGGTCCTGATGCTATTACCACTTGGAGGTTCAGGTTTGAGCATTTCTAGTACTGGCTCTTCTGTTTTGCCTATTCCGCAATGCTCATTACAATTACACCAAGTGTTGCATGTTCCTAAGCTGTCTCAGCATCTACTGTCAGTTTATAGACTGTGTAAAGATAATCATTGTCGATTTATTTGTGATGACTTTGGTTTTTGGATTCAGGACAAATTCACGGGGAATGTCCTCCTCAAGGGACTGTGTAGTCACGGTTTATATCCTATTCCTTTTTCTGTTTCCTCTAGTTCCCACACACCTTTTCAACTTGCCTCTGCTTCCCATCATAAACAGTCTTGCTATCTTGGTCAACAGGTTCAAACAGGTCTTTGGCACAAGAGATTTGGTCATCCCTCTAATAGCATCACGTCCACTCTTCTCACTCAGTCTCAGATTCCCTTCACTACAGATCCTACCACGTCAGTTTGCACCACTTGTTTAGAGGGCAAAATTACCAAGCTTCCTTTTCCATATCCAGCAGTTAAGTCACTTCACCCTTTAGAAATCATACATAGTGATGTTTGGGGTCCTGCACCCGTAATGTCTATTGATGGCTTTAGATATTATGTTAGTTTTGTTGATGAATGTACACGGTACACTTGGATTTTTCCAATGATCAATAAAGGAGAGGTTTATTCTATTTTTGTCCATTTCCATACATTTTTAGTTGCTCAATTTTCTGCCACACTTCGGGTCTTCCAAAGTGATGGAGGTGGTGAATATATTAGCACCAACTTCAAAAACTATCTTCTTACCAAGGGCATTGTTCATCAAATGTCATGTCCCTATACCCCTGAACAAAATGGTCTCGCTGAAAGAAAGCATCGCCATATTGTGGAAACTGCCATCACTTTGTTACAAACTGCCCATCTCCCTCTTAAATTTTGGTTTCATGCTTGTGCTACTTCCATCTACTTGATTAATAGATTGCCTTGTAAAATTCTCCAGCTGCAATCTCCTTTTTTCTTGCTGTATGGTTCCTCTCCTGTCATCCATCACTTGCGTATCTTTGGTTGTGCTTGTTTCCCTTTACTTCGGCCTTATAACACTCATAAACTACAGCCCAAAACTTCCACATGCATCTTTTTAGGCTATGCCGGCCAATATAAAGGTTACATTTGTTTTTCTCTTCATACCAATCGCATCTTTGTCTCTCGCCATGTACTCTTTGATGAATCAGTATTTCCTTATATTTATGTGCCTCTGCCAGCAGTATCTCCCTCTCTGCATATGCCTGTTGTCTCTCCTTCTTCCCCATCTGTATCTCTTACTAACTCTGTTTTGCCTCTTGTTTCTCCTCATTCTGCATCCTTACCTTCTTCATCCACTGGTATGTCTCCACAGCCCTCATCTTACTTGCCCTCCCCTGCCCTTTCTCCTCTTCCCTTGGATCCAGATTTCTACCCTGAGCGACTGTGTGTTGTTCTGCCTCTATCCCCTATTAATATTCATCCCATGACTACAAGGTCTAAGAATGGCATTTCCAAGAAAAAGGCATATTCTGCCACTGTTCAGTCTCTTGATCTTTCGCAGGTTGAACCTCGATCATTCAAAATTGCTTCTGCCACTATTGCATGGCAATCAGCCATGCAGGAAGAAATTGAGGCCCTTCATGCCCAAGGTACTTGGGACCTTGTTGCTTTGCCACCTGACAGAAATCTTGTTGGCTGTAAATGGGTCTACCGACTGAAGAAACATGCTGATGGTTCTATTGCTCGTCATAAGGCTCGGTTAGTGGCTAAGGGGTTTAGTCAAGAGGAGGGTATTGACTATGGAGAAACCTTCAGCCCTGTGGTGAAACCCACCACTGTTCGCCTGGTTCTTGCCCTTGCAGCTCACTTTCATTGGTCCTTGCGGCAGCTTGATGTGAAGAATGCATTCTTGCATGGCATTCTTCATGAGGAGGTTTATATGACACAACCTCAGGGCTTTGTTAGTAAGGCTCATCCCTCTGATTTTGTTTGCCGGCTGAAGAAGTCTTTGTATGGTCTTAAGCAGGCTCCTCGTGCCTGGAATGAGCGCTTCACAAGTTTTTTGCCCAGCTTGGGGTTTCAAGCATCTCTTGCTGATTCCTCTTTGTTTGTTCAGCACTCTTCTCATGGCACTCTGCTCTTACTCCTCTATGTTGACGATATCTTTCTAACTGGCAGCCATTCCTCCCTTATTTCATCTGTTATTACTGCTCTGTCTCACGAATTTGACCTCACAGACTTGGGTCCCTTGCATCACTTTTTGGGGCTGCAGATTTCCTATCTGCCTACTGGTTTATTTGTATCTCAAACCAGCTATGTCATTGACTTACTTGCCAGGGTTGATTTGCAGAATTCCAAGTCTTGTGCTACTCCTTGTCTTCCTCATCATCACTTGCTCAAAGATGATGGCCAGCCCTATTCTAATCCGCAGCAATACAGGAGCATTGTGGGAGCCTTGCAATATCTCACTTTCACCAGGCCTGATATTGCCTTTTCAGTGAATCAAGCTTGCCAGTTCATGCATAATCCGATGGTTTCTCATGTTGTCGCTGTCAAACGTATTTTACGATATCTCAAAGGTACCCTACATCTTGGCCTTCACTTTCGTCCTGGTCCTCTTCATTTGCAGGCCTACAGTGATGCCGACTGGGCTGGAGATCCTAATGATCGTCGGTCTATCTCTGGTTCTCTTGTGTATTTTGGTTCCAGCCCTATTTCTTGGGCTTCTAAGAAACAACATACTGTTTCTCGTTCGTCAACGGAGGCTGAATATCGCGCTCTCGCAATCACTGCTGCTGAACTTGCCTGGATTCGTCAGCTCCTATGTGACATTCATATTCCTTTTCTTCCACCTTTAATTCATTGTGATAATATTTCTGCTATCTCCCTTGCTTCCAATCCAGTGTTCCATTCCAGGATGAAGCATCTTCAGATTGATTATCATTTTGTGAGAGAGCGGGTTATCATGGGTGATTTACTGGTTCAACATGTCTCCTCTTGTGATCAGTTTGCTGATATCCTCACCAAAGGCCTTTCCATTTCTCTATTTCAGCATCATTGTTCCAATCTCATGCTTGGTTCCTCCCAGCATGTGATTGAGGGAGCATGTGAAGATATCAACGATCCTAATGCTGCCAAGTGTCAGAAGATTAGGAATTAATATTGTTACAAAGTTGTTAGCATTATTTGTTAAAGGAGAATCTGTTAGCATGCATATTTCTCCGTATAGTATCTTCTTATGCTACATATATAAACAGAGAATAATGAATGTAATAGTTAAGTAAAAGCAAATATACAACAGTGCAAGAATTCGTCTTCTGCTTCTATACTAACAGTTTGATTCTCTGTTCTTCTTCCTATATACTCTTTGCTCTTCTTCATTTCTATTACATTTCTATATAAATTGATAATTCCATCAAATCTATGGGATGCCAGGAATAGGCAAGACAACCATAGCAAAAGCTGTTTTTAACAAAATTTGTCATAAATTTGAAGGAAGTAGTTGCCTTTTGAATATCACAGAAAGGTTACATAAAAAAAGAGGTCTAATTCAATTAAAACAACAGCTTCTTCGTGATGCTTCCAAGGGGTATATTCGGCTTCACGATGATGATGAAGGAATCAACCGCATCAAAAGCCAATTTCGTCGTAAAAGGGTACTTGTTATTCTCGACGATGTTGATCAATTGAATAATTTACGTGATTTGACAGGAAAGCGAGACTGGTTTGGTCCTGGAAGTAGAATAGTAATTACAACTAGAGATGAACGTTTACTCGCACGACTTGAAGTGGAAAAAAAATATCACGCAAAAGGACTGAACAATGATGAGTCTCTTCAACTTTTCAGTTGGCATGCCTTTAAGAAGCCCCATCCAATGAAAGATTATGTTGATCTGTCTAAAGTTGTAGTTGATTATGTTGGTGGAGTTCCATTGGCTCTAATTTGTTTAAAAGAAGCATCACTCACTGGAGAAGTTTTATACAGAAATTGCAAAAACGTCTTCCACATGAAATTCAGACGCAACTTATAACTAGTTTGGATGATTTGGATGGTGAAGTGAAGGGCATGTTCATTGATTACGTAGGAAAAATACTCGATGGTCGTGGTTTTTATCCAGAAATGGGTTTTGATATTCTCAGGGAGAGATCACTTTTAACAGTCAACAGTGAGAATGAGTTACAGATGGATAATCTCTTACGAGACATGGGAAGGGAGATCATTCATCAAATGGCTCCAAACCATCCCGGAAAGCGTAGCAGACTTTGGCATCGCGAAGATATAATGGATTTACTCGATGAATATTGTTCGGTAATAACTAATTGTTATTCATTTAGGCAACATTTGATGAAAACTTTTTCCACAGAAGCTTTCCCATGATAATAAACTATTGTTTCCTGTTTAATTCTAGTTGTTTTTCAGGGCACAGAGGTAGTGGAGGGTATCGTGCTAGACGCTCAATCATCAAAAGATGTAGTTCCGAGCACATCATTTGCACTAATGACATCTTTGCAGTTGCTCAAATTCAGTGGAGGACAAGTCCGCGGACACTACGAACATATTTCCAAGGCATTGATATGGCTTTGCTGGCATAAATTCTCTTTAAAAACCTTACCACACAAATTTCGATTAGACAGCCTAGTTGTTCTTGACATGCAGCACAGCAATATTAGAGAACTCTGGAAGGAGACCAAGGTATGAAGCAGATGATAAGTCTTTTGTTTCCATAAAATAGTTTGTTTTAGTGGAAGTTATCTTTCTTTCTACGGAATTAGTGATATGACACTCTCTCATTTACAATCTAATTAAGTTCGAAGAACAAATTATAAGCTTGTCATTTTGCATGCTAATTATAGTACAGCGGGCACGCAGAAGCTTGTGTTGTCGGATGTCTGGTTAAATTTTTTTGAGGATCAACTTTAAAAAGGGCTTGGTTTTTCATTATTAATTGCTACATTGAAAATTCAATTCCTTTTAACATATGTTATCATAAATTGATATAGGTTCATTGAAAAAAAAAACACTCTAAATGTTTTATGATTATTAATTCATGTAATTAATTTGAGTTGATTATTGTTATGAACTTGTTCTTTTTAATTCTTTATAAACACAAGCATGTTAAAAGGATGTTTTTGCCAAGCCCTTGCTTGGGGCTGGGCTTGGGGTAAGCTTGATACATTGTGAAGTCTTTAATTCTAGTTGGATCTGATTAGAATTAGATCCATCATATCTCTATGGGGACATGTTTGGTACTAAAACATGCCCATTTTAATACAAAAAAAATTCTAAAAAATTTATTCCTATATATTTTTCTTGATCCAATATTTATTAATAAAGATATATAAAGATATTCCATTACTTTCATGCTCAAGAATCATCATTAATCGGGGTGTAACCTCCGCGATTGAGAGCTCATTAATGGAGAATTTGATATGGCCACATCCAGATTGACCTGATGGAGATGATTCAGGGTTAGTCAATGACCTCGATGTTTGATGAAGGTTGTTTTGTACACGAGAGAATATCTAGTACTGGCCTTGACGTTTGTTCCTCCACGGTAGAGGGCATAAAATACGAAGTTCTTGATGGTAATGGAACAATGACAGAGTTGCTACAAACTGAAGCCATGGTAGGTCTATCTGATTCATTTTCTTGGTCCGTTGTGAAAATCTTATCAATATTATCTCTCCTTGGAACAGCCCTTGGGATGAAAAGATCCATCATGTTTAATGTTGTTCCTTGATTCCAACTGCCAGACCAAGAATCTGCATGCAGGCTTGGTTTTGTGGGCCTGATATATAGTCCTAGAGAAACCCACAGTCATTATACAGGCTTTGGGTTAGGGATTTTCACTTGACGAGTCCATGTGGTATTCCATGTGTCATCTCAGTAAAAATGGCCCTCCTAAAGAGTTCGTCCGGTCCAGCTAGCATTAACCCCTGAGTACATAATGATTTCTTCAGCTTGCATACATAATCAGGACACCTAACATCAATAAAACCCTGTGGTTGAGTCCTGTACACTGTCTCTTCCAAATTGCCATTTCAGAAGGCATTGGAAATGTCCAGCAGGAGCAATTTTCGAGCCTTAGGTAGTGCAAGCGAAAGAGCGGTGCGAATTGTGGCAGCTTTAATGAGAGAACTAAATGTGGCTGAATACTCAATCCTTTCTTGGTAGGTTTAGCCCTTGGCTACTAAGCGAGCTTTGCACTTGAACCGTCTGCCTAGCGTTTGAGCTTATACACGCATTTGTTTCCTACAACATTTGCTGCAGGTGGTCTTGGAACCGACTCCCACTTGCCATGATGAATTAAGACATTGATCTCAGCTGCCATGGTTTTGTTGGGATTTGCTATTAATAGGCAATAAATTATGCAACCTATCCTAAAAAGTAGGGTTATCATTGTCAAATGGTAGTTGCACCTACCATTGACAAAAATAATGCAACTCATGTGTTGCCACTATTTGTGCCATAATTCATGGCCAATTTGTCTTATCATTCTTGCCTATAAATAGGCATCAAGAGAGAGATTGGTGAGTGTGTATGAGAGAGTAGAGAGAAAGAGAGAAAGAGAGAGAGCTACAATGGTAGCAGCTGCAAGTGCAGCATTGAGAGCTGGGAGTGGAGTATAGTGAAGTGATCCTCCTCCTCGATGTGTGTTGTAACCTTTTCTCTATCTATCTCTAATAATATTGACTCTCCGGTGGATGTAGGCGATTTGTCAAACCACGTTAAATATTGTGTCAGTGTACTTAGCCTCTTATGAACAAATATCAGTACATCATCGGTCGGTTTCCCCAACAATTGGTATCAGAGCATATGATTTAAAGTGGTGTTTGATTTTTGCTCAAAAATAAAAGTTATCAAAATGGTGTTTTGACCATACCATTGTGTAGAGGAGGAAGAGACGAAGCCACTGGTGAAAACAGCGTCAAAATCGGATGTCGGACATGGCTGCACGCGCCATCACGCTCCGGCAAGGCGTCTGCCCACTCATGTAGACGCACCCCACCTGTCTTCTTTGCCTGGATGGGCTGACCCGATCCGAATATCAGATGACTTGACCCACGTGGCTGACCCAGATAAGGATGATGTCAGCATGATGTAATTGTGACGTCAGCATGCACACTATGCATGCCCATGATGACATCATCATGATGCAATGGTGACGTTAGCATGTACAATTAGCATGCCATGTCAGCGCCCAGTAAGCAGACACGACAGCATAGTGGGACCCACCTACCACGTCATTAGCCACGAGCCGAGCTGGTATCGAGCCGAGCCGAGTGGAGCCGAGGGAAAGGATCCACTGTAACTGATCCTACGTGCAACCGGATCTGAGATTGAATCTGAATCTGGGCCACTCTTCAGACCAGAATTGTTTTGATCAAATCTTAGCCGTCTGAAATGTGATTTGGACGATTTTAAACATGTTTCCAGCTAAATTGATCGTTTCAGATGCAATGGTACGATCAGATTGTTCAGATTTGAGACCAAAAATGGCAGTGGTGAATTATTAAAGAGAGATTGCCCAATCAGGAGGCATCTGAAGGTCATCATGGTGGTCAATGGAGATGAAGACTAAGAAGTCGCACACATTTGCCCAATTATGTGTGAAGAATTGTTTAGTGGGGAAATTTAATTGCCTCGAGGGAAGGAAAAATTAAGACACTCTGGACAACCGATCATGTGGATGATTTGAGGTGGAGAGTGAAAATTGACGAAGACCAATCTTGATGAATCTAAGCACTAGTAGTCTCGCTAGATGTTGAGAAATCAGGTATAAAACCTACCCAGATTACTTGTAAAGGAAAGCCGCAATAAAGCTAGCAAATGGTTATATATACGGAAAGGCAGTACAATGAATAAAAATAACCTAAGAAGTTCTGGCTAGGATATTGGATTTTAAGCAGGACCGTTGTGACCCCACCATTGACAAACCTGTTGGGTCTCCATTCGGGAATCTTAATAGCTTTTGAGAAACAGGATGGTTCCCATAATGGTACTGTAGCAGAGGTGTCACTAGAAGAACCTGCAGAAGTAATGATGGTGTGATGAGCCTGTGTCTTTTTCAAAGTAGAGAGTCTTAGAACCATGGGGATGGCGGCGGGTAGGAGGTGCTTTCAGAGGAAGCATAAGTGTCAATGAATTTGGTGCAGCTGCTGTTGTGGAGGTTGGCAGTGGTGGCGAGAAAGGCAAGCCCACACAACTATCAATTCCTGCAGGATTTGAAATAACATCTCAATGCTGCAAAGAAGAATCATTTGAAGTCGGCTATGAGGAACGAGATGATGTGTTTAAAGAGCAATTTGATAAAGGTGTAAGAGAAGTAGGTGTAGTACCTGAAGATGGAGAAACATTCACTGGGCCGGGTTGCATGAGAAATAGTGAGCCATGGTACTGCAGAATCTATTGCAACTGGAGGCTTGGCAAGAATAGAATCTCTAGAATATTGTTTCTCAGCATGGAGAAATCTCCTTTTACCGCACTGAACTTGTCTGCAAGTGTAAATTCGGTGAGTATCAGGATCAAAACAGAAATAACCTTGATGGAGGTTGAAGTAAACAAGAAAAACACAGTGAACACCTCTAGGAGCAAATTAATGGGAAATTTAGGGCCGAAGAAGAAGCTAGACAGTGCATCCGAAGATTTTGAGAGGTGCTTGATGCGATAGTTTTTAGAAGGACTAAAATTTGCTGAATGGGAGCATCCTATTAATGAAATAAGCTGAGGTTGAGAAGACAAGAGTTCCAATACTGAAATGGCACTTTCCATCTGCTAGAGGAGCCAAACCTGTGTCAACCATGCGTCTGATCTTTCTCTCTGCAACTCCATTCTGTTCATGGGTACGAGGACATGCTATCCTATATTGAATTCATTCTGTTTGAGATAACTGTAAGCATTTCAACTATTTATCAGACTCTGTTTCAGCCATAAGATGAAAGTGCTTGCTTAAAACATCACATTTTTACTTGGTGCATCCATTACTTACTTTTCTTTCAACACAGTCAACTCACTTTTGATAATTGAAGAGTTTGGGAGAAGATTAGAAACTTCAGAATTCGAAGGCGAGGCCATTGTTTTGGCTTTGATACGAAGATAGATTTTAGAAGATGGAGGAAAATACTAAAGCTTATCATTACTGAAAACATCCAGTTATATACATTGTTACAAGAGTTTGAATCCCAGGTTGCTGGGAAAAGGCACCAATATATCAAATTCACAATTCACAAGAATTCTTCATATAATTAACATAAGATCAACTGATCAACAAAACTAAACAATCAATTACACGCACCAAGATTTTATATGAAAAACCGTGTGAATTTTATTTATTTATTTATCTATGAATGATGGGACCTGAGGCTACAACATATAAATCATTAAGAATAAACTATTTTTGAAATACAGAGAAATCCACCAACAGTCTTGTTTTATGACAAAACAATTATAGACTTCTTTAATTTTCAATCCAAAGAGAATGAAGAGTTAGATGTCTAGAATTAGCTGTTAAAATTTTAAGTTGATCAACTGTAAATGAGCTGCATATAAGAGATTAATAGCTTGTTTATTTTTGAATTTTAAAAGTGTATTTTTTAAAAAATTAATTAATTAATTAATTTTAATTATTTTAATATGCTGATATTAAAAATAAATAAATATTATTATTTTAATATATTTTCAAATAAAAAATATTTTAAAAAATATAATGGTAAAAAAAACTATTCTTTATAATCTCTCTCTCTCTCTCTCTCTCTGAGGTGATAGTCGGCCCTTAACTTTCTTTTTGCCCATCATAGTTTTTAAACTCGACTCAGTGGTTTACCTAGTTTAATGATCGGGTCACAAGTTAGATGGATTAATCCGGGTAAAAAAAAATACAAAAACATTTTTACCAACTCCTCAAAAATACACCCAATTAAAAACCCAACAAAAAAAACCAAAAAAGAAAATCCAATTACAATTCCAAAAACCCAGCAAAAACAACGAAAATCCATTTTCATAAATTTTCCATGAATCCCACCACCAAAAACATAAAAAAAAAAAAAAAAAATTGATTGAGAAAAGAAAAAGGATCCTAGAGAAAGAGAAAGGGGAGGGTTTAGGAATGAGATTTGCAAAGAAAGAGGGACTTAGTGAAAGGTATATGTTAGCTTTAGAGACTAAGACGACTCCCCCTGATAAAGGAAGTGAATCAGCTTGCAACTTTGAATGAGCCTATGAGCCTGCCTTTGACAAGTAAGCCTTCTCTTCTTAGTCTCTTCGCTTCCAGGATTGCCCATTGAAAACCATTCCCAAGATCCATAAGCCATGGATAGAGCTAGAAGGAAGAGATGATCCGGCTTCGTTCTTTGTCTTCTCTTCTCTTTGGTAGTGGAGAGAGGTCGGGAGTATGGCTCCCGCTTTGAAGTGAAGGGATGGGAATTTAATTCTTTCTTTCCATAGCTCGTTCTATGGATTGCTATGAAAGGCGCCTGACGTCTTTCAATCGATTGTTGAGGCATTTTTTAACCAGTTTTGTCGGGTTTATCTTAGTCGACCCTTCAAGACAATCGGGTTTTACCAGACTAAATCTCTGATTGTTTTTTCTTTAGACTAGACCCGGCTTTAGGTTTGAATTGGCTAGATCCTGGATTGACTTGCCGGACTAGGCCGGATTTCAAATCTACTATTCTCTTTGTTTTCTTTTGCTGCCACTTAAAATACAGCCCCTTCTTTATATACGTGTGATTTACCTTTTAAGCTTTAAATGGTATTTCTGAAATAATAATTTATCTATATGCTATTAAAATACATGAATTAATATAAAGCTAAGTTTGAAAACCCGTGATTAACCTTCTATATTAAAATAATCCTTACCCTATTCCCAAACACCCCATTATAATATTATAAAATGCTTTCATTCAAGCAATCCAGAAAATAATAATAAAAAATAAAATAAAGGAGAAGGCAAGAGAATAGTCCTGAGATACAGAACAAATTATAGCATGCTTAACGGTGGACCCTCCATCCGCAAACTCTACCGAGGGTAGAGCTCAGAGATTGAAGCCTCATTGATTGAACATGGGACGGATGCACTTCGGGATTGATCAGACTCGGTCCAAGTTGATGTGGTCCCAGGCAGTACCGTACTGGGAGCAAAAAATGCAGGCTTCTGAGGTACTGGAAGAGTGACGGAGTAAGAACCTAGCATGATAACAACTGAAGCCATGTTTGGTCTATCAAGTGCATTTTCCTGCACACATAGTAAACCAGCGTGGATACATCTCAGCATTTCATTTCTTGAGCCAGCCCTTAATGTCGGATCTATCAGCTTATCTAAATTTGGTCCGCTATTCCAATTTTCCCACATCTGCAAAATTTTAAGAAAAGAACAGCAGAGTGTTAGAAGGAAAGTGCTTTGCTCGATGTCTTTCCTGGCAATCTGGATCAAGAAAAATGAAAGTCTGACAGTATCATACTCACATATGTCAGAAGGTCTTCCCCCTCCCCCTCATTGATAGAAGTTCTTTTTCTACCACTTACAATTTCCAAAACAAGCACACCAAAGCTAAATATATCCGATTTGACAGAGAAGTGTCCGCGCATTACATACTCTGGAGGCATGTATCCACTGCGAATAATAATTTGTTATTGCATTCTTTTAGTTCAAGTCAAAGAGAAAGAAAATTAACCAAGGGAACTTCGGTATTCCCTGATTTCTGAGATATACTTACAAGGTTCCAACGACTCTGCTTGTACTTTCTTGGGTTTGATCCCCTGCAAACAGCCTTGCCATGCCAAAGTCTGATATCTTAGCATTCATTTCTGCATCTAACAAAATGTTACTAGGTTTCAGATCACGGTGAATGATCCGGAGACGAGAATCTTCATGAAGGTAAAGAAGTCCTCGAGAAATGCCTTCTATGATCTTGTAACGTCGTTCCCAGTCCAATTGTGAACGCTTGGTTTGATCTAAAAATTCAGTAAACTATGGCAGTTAGATGAATCAAAAAGTACTATGCTTTAATAAAGGATCTGCTGGTTTATGCTTTGTTTGCAGGAATTATTTCTTTCTCTTTTTTCTATTTTTAGACAGTAATCTCCATCGAAATGTTTTGGAAGAGGAGGTATGGCCGTACCGAAAATGAAGTTGTTGAGGCTTAAGTTAGGCATAAACTCGTAGATAAGAAGCCTTTCCTCTTGCTCAAAGCAAAAGCCTAGGAGCCTAACCAAATTCTTGTGCTGAAGTTTGGCCACCAGCAGGACTTCATTCTTGAATTCTTGTTCTCCTTGCGTGGAATCCCTAGATAGTCTCTTCACGGCTATATATTGTCCGTTGGGAAGGGTACCCTGAAAGCAACAAGGGCGTTAGGAGTTATGACCACAACCATGTAGGAATGCTTGAAACTAACCTTCGAAGAATTCGATTCTCATTAGTTAGCAAAATAAATATAGTAAAAACATCAATATCTCTAGCATATATATGTATGTATGTATGTATATTTTTGATGGATGCTAATTGATATATAACATTTTGATATTCTGTACCTTGTACACAGAACCAAATCCACCCTGTCCAAGCTTATTAACTTCAGAAAAATTATCTGTTGCAAGGTGAATGATTTCTAAGTTATACTGCAAGGATTCCGCTCTGGTAATTTCATCATCCACTGATCCACCTGAAGCAGCAACTAGGAGAGAAAAAAAAAACTATTGAATTGAACCAGATTCTTATGTGGCGTAAACTTAAACAGTTACTGAATTGAACAAAGGAATTGAATATTCAGAAATCAATCTTTAACAGCCCAGGGAAAAACTTGATCTGAAATGCCAAAAAAATATATTCAATATATTGTCCAAGACCTAATGGGCTTCCAGATGAACAAAAAGAAAAAATTATGTCTTACTTTCAACTTTCTCTCTTGATTTCCTCTTTCCTGAAAACGTGTAGAAGCTGATCATAAGAATCACCATGACAAAAATAACAACTGAAAGAATGATGATGATGACTGTATTGTTTTTTCCTGCAAAATCCATGGAATTATCCAGTTATAACATGTCTATTGTCACTTCACAGGAATCTCTCTCGTTTTTTCCACTCAATTCAAGTGATTTTGCTTCAATTTCTAGTTCTATCTTCATCTTCAAAGTTTAAAAGATATGTATTGTGATTCTCCTCACTTGTTATGATTTTCTATTTTTTGTTTTTTCTTCTATTTATTAACAATATATTTTCTTTTCATTTTTTTTTCTATTTGACGTAGATAAAGTCTAAAATAAAACACACAATTAAGGTAAGCATTTTTCATTCCTAAAGTCTATAGTTTTTTTTTTTTAATTATTTTGTTGCCTATTTTATTGTTTTTATTGCAATAATGATTGATTATTTTGTTGAATTTTAATTATTATTTTTGAATTTTCCGTATAAATGTTAATTCAATATATAGGATTAAATTTAATTGTTTTATCTCAATTTTATTGTATATATTGCATAATAGAGTGTTTGATTGTTTTGTTGAATTTTAATTGTTACTGTTAAATTTATATAGATGTTAGTTGAATATATAGAAATAAATTTTATTTTTTTTCTACATTTTGTTGTTAAATTTGTATAGATGTTAGCTTATATATAGAATTTTTTTCTCTATTTTATTATTAGAAACATTATCTTATCACATTGAAAATCAGATAAAATTGAATAATCTGAAATTTCTGGTAGAAATAAAACAAAATCAATTGGTTTGTGGCATATATCTTGTCAATATTTATAGGTTTGAACAATTTGGGTAGTCTCCAGTAAAGGGGAGGTGCTGTCAAATTTTTTTCGAAAAATCAAATTTAATTATGTAATTATTCATCAAATTTGTGAAGATGTGTTGAACAAAATCAACTGCACGTCATGAGCACATGGTCGCAACTAGTTTTTCTAGTAGAGATGATGTCGTGTCATTAGGTGCCGACTAAGAAGAGGCACCTACTGCGACTCACGACGCTGCCTCTTCCAGCGCGGTTCCACAAAGTGATGTCGTAAATGACAATGTTGCGAGGAGTGTGTGGGAGAATCACGCTGCAACTAGGTAAAATCGAAAACGATACATTTTTTTTAAAAAAAATTATATATTAAAATCTAATTTGTCATTAACTCATATAAAATTCATTCATGGATGTAGGTTGTGTAACTTTTAGTATGAAGCGTAAACAAAAAGCAAAAAAATACGCCAGAGATAATGCTCTACCATGCTGGAATGACGTTGTGGTTTGAAGGGATTTTAGACCGCCATACATCCCAGAGGATATATGGACGCAATATATCCAGCACGTGATGTCTGATTGGTTCACGCGACGCTCATAGTCCGGTGCCGGGAACTGAAACCAGCAAATTCACGATTCAGTTACCATGCACACTGGCAGCTCCGTTTCGTTCATTACACATAAGAAGTATATGGTAAGATTAATTTTAATGATATCTATCTTTAATTAATTTGTTGTTATTTAAAATATATTTAACTTGCAACATTTTTTTTTCTTACAAGTTATGTCTCTTGGACGTGAGTTGAGCCCAATGGAGCTGTTTGTAGAGACACACATATGAAGTGAAGATCGCTAAAAGGGGGAGCAACAGTTTATCGACAACCGCACTTAACACTTCGTGGTATGTTCGTTCAACCATTTTCTTTTGTAAGTTATTATTTTTTTGAATTGAATTTGATGATTTCTTTGTTTAATTTTTAAGAGACATATAACAGCCGGTTGAGGGAAAGATATGGGACGATCCTTTGACCCACTCAGATTTCGATCCCGATTTGTGGATGGAGGCAAGATTGTTTGGTGGACCCGATAGAAATCAGGTGTACAAACTCTCCAACATTACGACCGGAAACTTGTGGGCGACCTGTAGTGTCTTAACCATTGGGAGCTCTCAATTGGTATCGAGCACCCAGTCTCAAGAGTTCATGACCTTGCAATAGCATATGGCTCATCTCACCAAAAAATATGAGCGACTCTCGATGGATTCTGAACAACTCTATCAAATGGTCATGAAAATGAGATCATAGATGGGTGGTACGTGGGCGCCCCTTTTTGGATCGTATGATCCCGGGAATGACCAACCTCTTCCTCCTCCTCCTCCAGCGCCGCCATTGTTTTAGTTTATTTTTTATTTGTACAAATATAATTGTAATGATTATTTTGATTTTATATTATTCAATTTTTTTATTTACATATTTCAATTTTATACAATTTTATTTGTTTAATTATTTCTTTTTATTATTCTCTACAATTTTAAAAAATATTTTTTAATTATTATAGACAAAATAAATTAGTCGATATTTTCTACAGAGTTGGAAAAAATTTACTGCATATAGCACAATTACCAATGGGAATACATAAAAAATCAATATGTCGGTATATTCTAGAGAGTTAGAAAAAATTACTGCATATGCCACTATCACCGATGGAAATATTTCGACGAAATAATTTCATCGGTATATTTCCAAAGGGAAAAGTTTTTTTGGTGCGCATTTTCCGTCTATAAAACCATCGGTTTTTTTTTACCGGCAGAATTAGCGTCAGATGATGAACGTTATACCGACGAATGCATTCCGTCTAGAAACATACCATTGTTCAAAAGATTTTTTTTAATACACACACAAATATACTGACGGATTGTGTTCTTCGGTATATCCCAGAGAGTTTGAAACAATTTACTTCATATGCCACTACAACATTGTTACATCACCAACAGAATAATTCCATTGGTATATTAAATTGGGTAATTTTGTTTTTGGCATGTGTTTTCTGTCTGTAAAACTATCGGTGTTTTTTTTTACCGATAAAAATGCTGAAAAAAATGAAATTATTGACAAAAAGTTTATCGAAGGACGGTTTCCATCCATGAATCTGTCAATAAAATTTTTACCACCAGAATGATAGTGTAAATACCAATGAAAAACTTTTGTTGGTAAAATTGTTAAATGTGGTAGTGACTAGGGTTAAGATGCAAAATCTATGACATAGTTGTGATACTAGAGTGACCACATTCAAAAGCAAATTGAATATAATTATGAAACTTAATTATCAAATAACTCAATGTTAAAGAATAAAAAAATATATAATTTAAAAGGGCAACGAGAAAAAATAAGAGTCAATGTAGGTTTACTTGCAAACCCCGTAACCATAGGCACATTATCGAGATAAACCAATAGAAAGAAAGGAAAAGAAAAAGGGTGAAAACCACTTCCCAATAAATTAAATGTCGAATGATGAAATAAAAATAAATCAATTAAAAAAAAACAAAAAAAGTCAACCCCTGTTAAGCTCTGAAATCGGTGACCCTGATCATGAACCCAAGAATAATCCCATAAAAGGAAAACCATAAAAAACAATAATGCAATACTATATAAAAAGGTTAAGAAATAAAATAAAACATTATCTTTAAAAAAAGAAAAGAAAAACTAAGGAAATCCAAGCACACCTTCTAAACCTGGGTCATTCTCTAAAACTCGCAACTGATGAATTCTTAGACCCGAGTTGAATAAAGAAACTTATTTCTCCATCAATTTAATTTTAAATGGTGAAATCATGAAAAAAATATTAATTTAAAAACACTTGAAAACGCAAAAAAGATAGCACTAAAAGGAATGGAGATCAAATTTGATAGAAAAATAAACCCATGAGGATGAAATTATAAATATAAAAACAATCTAAAAAATAATTCCAAACAAAAAAACTAGCAATTAAAATAATGAGGACCAAATTTAAAAGACAAAAGAATAGAAGTGGTGAAATTGAAAAGCATTTGTAATTTTGTGAGGCAAATGTGTTTTGATTTTTTTTTTTTTTAAATGTGACTTGGGCCATAGACCCAATAAAAAAAAAGGTTGACATATGGAAAACATAAAGAATAAAAGGGGAACCCAAAAAAATAACATTAAGAAAATCATATAAAAGGCTCATAATGAAAAAAAAAAAAAAAAAAACCTAATCACTAATGATTTAAAAGTTGAATAATAAAATTAAAAAGTTATCAACTTAAAAAAAAAAAAAACCAAGAAAAATTGGCCGAACCTTTTAAACTTTAGTAAAGGTCTCAAATTCGCAACCCACTAAATCCTAAACCTGGTCTGAATCAAAAAGCTCAATTCTCAACAAAGAAAAACAAATAAAAATACTTGAGAAAACCGGAGTAATTTTTAAAATCAATGAAAAATCTTAGAGAAGGAAAATAAATTAAAAAAGTTATCTCAAATAAAACAAATAGAAATCGAAAGAGTGAGAACATAATCAGAAACATAAAAAAAATTGAGATGAAAAAAAAAATTAATCTTATAAATTATTTAAAAAATAATTTCAAATATTTAAAGATGAAATCTGGAAAGGATATCAATTTAAAGAATTAGACAAAAAAACTCAATAAAGAATGATAAATAAAAGGCTCATGATAATCAAGTCATTTTCAAAACCAACAAAAACTTTAGCATAAAGCAAGCTAAAAAAATATGTAACCCAATCTCCAATTTAATAAATATTGAAGGATGAGATGGGGAAAAAAATTAACTTAGACAAAGAAAAATAAAAAACCAAGCAAATCCAGGAAACATCATAAACCTGGTAAAATCTTTAAAACTCACAACCCGTGAAACCTTGGATTCGAGTTCAATCAAGAAGTTTATTACAAATTAATTTAAAAATATCAATTTAAAAAACTTGTCAAGGAAAAAGAATTGACAATAAAAAAAAAATAAAGATTAAATTTGATAGGAAAAAAAAGAGAGGGTAAATTGTAAAGCAAAATCAATTTAAAAAATTATTTCAAATAAAAATAGCAATAAAAAGAATGATGATCAAATTTAAAAGATGAAAAAAAAAGTGAAGAGGGATGAAATAGAAAAGGCATACCAATTTTATAAATTATTGAAGACAAAAAAAATTATAATAAAAAGAATATGGACCAAATATAAAGAATTAAAAAATTAAAGGGTTGTTCTAGAGTTTTTAAGAGGCTGGCATGAAAATCTAAGTAGAGAGAAAGAGAAGAGAGGAAAAAAATGGTTGTTAATGCCAAACCATTCGGAATCTTGAAACACAAGCCGCCCCGTTCTGTCGGGGGCGCCATGAAGATTCCAACTACGTTAGTGAAGGTAGCATTTGGTGGCTGGGCAACCCCCCACGTGCCGCTTAATGGACTCGGGGGCTCCTAGCACACTCCAATAAGTTTTCTTTTAAAAAAATATCTAACATTTATTAAATTAAAACAATGCTCCTGAACTAACATAATATTAAAAAAAAAAAAACTATGGTAAAAGGATAAAAATGCTCATGTGAGAGAGTTATATTGATTTTATTTTTGAAGGCATAAAATTAAGTTAACCATTTTAAAAAAATACAAATATCAAAATGGCATGAGAGAAAGACCACACATATTTTTTTTTATTGTAAGGTACATTAATATTTTTACTATATAAAAAAATATTAAATTACCAACCTAACCCTATATAAATCATTAAAAACAATTGTTTTATAGTAAAAAATAATAATATTATCTTTAATACCTAATTAAAAATAATGTTTGTTTGTTTGTTAAAATATTGCAAGTGTTTGTTTGTTAAATATAATATTATCAAGAAACTTAATTCTCAACCAATTCAATTTCAAAAGATTAATCATGAAAAAAAATATTAATTTAAAAAACTTAAAAAAAAAAAGATAACAATAAAGAAAATAAAGATCAAATTTGATAAATAAAAAAAAAACTCATGGAGGACGAATATATATATATATATATATACATAAACAATCTAAAAAAAGATCCCAAACAAAACAAATAGCAATCAAAATAATAGAGATTAAATTTAAAAGATAAAAAAATAGAAGGGATGAAATTAAAAAATAAATTGTAATTTTATGTTTTATTGTTTTTTAATGTGATTCCAGCCATAGACACGACAAAGAAAAAAAGGCTGACATATGAAAAACATAAAAAAAATATAGGAACTTGAAAAAAAAAAAGAATGTTAAAAACAATCATATAGAAGGCTTATAATGAAAAAACAAAAGCCTAATTATTAATTATATAAATGTTGAATGATAAAATTAAAAGGTCATTAGCTTAAAAAAAACAAAAAAAATACTAGGTGAACATTTTAAAACCAGGCAAAAGTCTTAAATTCACAACCCATTAAATCCTAGACTTGGGTTGAATCAAGAAGCTCAATTCTCAACTAATTTGATATTGATTAGCGAAAGTAAATCCAACAAAGAAAAACAAATAAAAAGACTTGAGAAAACCGAAGTCATTTTTAAAATCAATGAAAAATCCTAGAGAAAGAAAATAAATTAAAAAAGTTATCTTGAATAAAACAAATAGAAATCGAAAGAGTGAGAACCCAATCCAAAAGATAAAAAAAAAAAAAAAAAAACAAGGGAGATGAAATAAAAAAAGAATTTTAATCTTATAAATTGTTTAAGGATGGAATCAAGAAAAGATATTAATTTCAAGAATTAGTCAAAAAAACCCATCAAAGAACGATAAATAAAAAGCTCATGATAACCAGGTCATTTTCAAAACCAACAAAAAATTTAGCAAGAAGCAAGCTAAAACAATATGTAACCTAGTTTTGAATTCAATAAATATTGGAGGATGAGATGAGAAAGAAATTAATTTAGACACAGAAAAAAAAAAAAAAAAAAAAAGCAAACCTGGGAAACATCATAAACCTGGTAAAATCTTTAAAAATCGCAACTTGTAAAACTCTGGATCTGAGTTCAATCAAGAGGTTTATTATGAACCAATTTAAAAATATCAATTAAAAAAAATTATTAATGAAAAACAAATGACAATCAAAAGAATAAAAATTAAATTTGATAGGAAAAAAAAATGAGGGTAAAATTGTAAAGCAAAATAAATTTAAGAAATTATTTCAAATAGAAAAATAGAAATAAAAAAATGATGATCAAATTTAAAAGATAAAAAAAGTGAAGAGGGATGAAAAAAAAAAGGCATAACAATTATATAAATTATTGAAGACAAAAAGAATTGTAATAAAAAAAATAAAGACTAAATCTGAATAATTAAAAAATTAAAGAGTTGTTCTAGAGTTTTTAAGAGACTTGCATGAAAATCTAGATGGAGAGAGATAGAAGAGGGGGGGAAATGGTTGCCGACACCAAACCCTTAGAAATCTTAAAACACGAGCTGTCCCATTGCGTTGGGGGCGCCATGATGATTTCAACAACATTAGTGAAGGTAGCATTTGATGGTCGGACAACTCTCATGTGCCGCCTGAAGGACTCTGGGGCTACTAGCACGTGCCAGTAAGTTTTTCTAAAAAAACAATTTGTAATATTTATTAAAATAAAACAATGCCCGTTAACTAACATGATATTAAAAAAAATCATGGTAAAAAAATGAAAATGCTCATGTAAGAGAATTATATTGATTTTATATTTAAAGGCATAGAAGTAATTTAACTATTTTAAAAAATAAAAATATCAAAATGCCCTGAGTGAAAGACAACATTTTTTTTTTATTGTAGGGGTGATAAATATTTTTACTGAGTAAAAAAATATTAAATTACCAATGTAACCCTATATAAATTATTAAAGATAATTGTATTATATTAAAAAATATATATATTACCCTCAATACCTAGTTAAAAAGTTTTTTTTTTTTTTTTTGAGTTGGTAGCAACAAATCACTATTCTTACATCTTGAACTTAGATTAAAAAAAAAAAACTGGAGAAATTATTGTACCTCTAGAGACAAATAAGTTCAAGATGTAAGAAGTAAAAACCTCATGAATTTTCTAATCTCGTGACACTATATTTAACTATTAAAGAGATTAATTTTCAAACATGTGAGATGCCTTTTGGAGGATAAAATCGTAAGATCACATGGCAATAATACCTTACAAGAATTGGGCCAAAACCATCACATTTTAAAATTTACAAAAGGATTAATTTTTTTTCGAAAATGATTTAAGGATTTTGTATTTTGTAATTTAATAAATAAATCTTATCCAAAAAATTTAAGAGATAAATTTAAATTTCGACGAGTGCATTCTATAGTAACGACTTTGTTAGAGTGGGGATTAAAGATATTGACAAGAACAATAAATAGTGTAAAATAACTTTACCTTCTGGTCCTGTTGCTGAAAGAGGAGGTGGGGGAGAAGGAAGAGCCACGGGCGGAGGTGGAGGAGGCGGTGAGTCCGCTGCGACTGCCGTTTCATTATAAAATAAATTAATTTCATAACGAATATAACAACTAGGAAACAAGACTCTTCCTCCTCTCTTGCTGCTGCAGCAATTGGGCAATCCAGCTATAGCTGCACTGAGACATTGATTGCAATCAAAGCTAGATAAATCCGGTGTGCACTGGGCAAGGCTGTATATATTTTGGAACGCATCGAAATACGTTTTGTTCACAGCAAACTTTTTAGCACCTGGAGGAGCACTTGCAGCTCGAGCAGCCAAATCATTCACGGTGGCTCCCACTAGATTGTTAAAACGCTGGGGTTCGGTTGTGATATTCAGTGCGTTTGCCATCGAGAGAGAGAAAAAAATGTTTTGATCCGCCTTAGAGAAGATGTTCCTGTTTGAGTAACGTAGGATGCACTCATCGTAATACACAATGGCCGCTATTCCGATTGGGCAACGCTGGACTAGATCTTTTGTGGCGAAGGTGACACAATTTTGGCAAACAGTAGTGCTGCTAAGATCGCCACGGCAGATAAACAGGCTGTACACTTGATCAGTGTTCTGCCCGAAAGAGGTGTTGTAGAATCCAATGGTATTATTCGGGGTTGCATTCGAGGCAAGTGAAGAGAGGAGGAGATTTAGATTGGCTCGGTAGGTGCTGTTTAATGTGGAGGTGGTTGCGTTTTGGCAACCATGACCGAGGAAAATGGGATCCTCCTGTGCTAGAGTGATAATAGCAAGGGTAAGCAACGAGAGCAGGATAATGTAGAATTTGAGAGAGTTCATCTTTTGGGTGATCAGCTAGCTAGCAGCCCTCATGGTGGAAGAAGGAAAGTTGTATCTTTTATCAGTTTTTGCAAAACTGGAGATTGAAGTCAATGAAAAAAGTCACGCCACATATATTGTTCTCTGATAGTGGATAGAGATCATGGTGTCCCTTGACCTTGCTTTCTGCTAATTGGTGTTCATTTCTTGGAAATTTCTATACCCTCTTTTTCTGCGAGAGAGGATATAGCTCTGGCATTTATTGATTGATCGCGATCTTTACTTTAGAATAACTAATTAAAATTCATTTAATATTATGTATCATTTTATTTATTAATTAAATATTATAGACTCTATAATAATGGATAAAAAATAGCAAAATTTTTTTAATAGAAAAACAGTGTTAGATATCTTCTTTTCTCATTATTTAAAATTACCTATTAGTTCACGGTGGAGGAAAGAAAGTTATATCTTTTTAACAGATGAAATGAAAGGTAATGTGGACAAGGAATGGAGAGAAGCTTAGAAAAACTGGAGATTGAAGTCAATGAAAAAAGTCGTGCCCTCATTTATTGCTGATTGGAAAAAATTCAATGATAGTGGGGACAGAGATCACTGAGTCCCTTGCCGTGTTCATTTCTTAGAAATTTCTATAACTAGTTCAGAGAAAACAAATGTTGACTTGGTGGAAAGTTCTTATAGAACATTTGAATGGCAGACAAAGAGCTAAAGCAAATGTGCATCTAAATAATAACTTAATAAGTTTTAGACAAAGTGCAACTGCGATAATGATAGTGGACAGAAAGTAAAAAAAATATATTTTACATTATATATATATATATATATATATATATATATATATAGAGAGAGAGAGAGAGAGAGAGAGAGAAGAAAACTTTAAGTTATAATATTTGCTTGTAATATTTTTGATTCTATGATATTTCTAATTATAGTGTTAATAAATATTATATAATAAAAAAACATATAATATTCCTGACTATAACATTAATAAATAAACCAGTAAATGATTTTAAAATTAATGTGTGTGTATTTGCATTTCATAATAAAAATCCACATATCAGTTATACAGTGAAATATCTATAAAAAATATAAGGAACTCACAAATAAATTCAAAAGGATCCGTGAATTGTTTTGTAATTTTTTTATATTTGGAATAGTCTATTTGACTAGATATCAAAATATAAAAGGGTAAAAATAAAATGGTAAGGCATAAAAATGTGTTTCAGCAAACACTTTCTCTGCCAATACAAATCAATAAGGTCAGCTAATCCTGGGGCCTGGCCCGACCCAATCTTAATTATTTTTTGGTTTTTTTTCAGGTTGAGTCTAAGTAGATAGCTTAGTCGGATCACTGTCCCTAGCCCGTGATCCGGCTGGGCAAACAAGAGGCATGCGGGAACTAACTTCATGCGTGCATGAACAACTAATTACCTTTGCACAATGTTCAAATAATGTTTGCAAAGAATGAAAGGAAAATGAGCATTCATTCCTGAAAAGCTTGATATGTGTATTTTATCTTTGATGTAGCACATGTTCGTATTCTGAAGTTATAACAGAGTAAAAAAGCTATCATAAGAAGCAAGGTCTGAAACATAAAATATAAAAATTGTTATCTTTTAGCAATTAATTTACAAAGTCTTTTGGATGTCAAACTCATAAAAATAACTTTTAACAAGCTCAAAATACATTAAAAAAAAACATAGTATAAAATAATATATATATATATATATATATATATATATATATCAGGGATTTAAAATAATCTAGTTTGAGATTGTTTACAAAGCCTTGACAAATTATCAGCCACAGGTAGCAGCAGGGAAACAAGTTGTATAATGAGACACCATATCATAATCTATATCCAATAATCCAAGTGAGTATACTAACTGCAGAAATCCCAACTTCATGATGCATCAGTCCATTTGAAAATTCAACCCTAAGGAGCACGATAACAGTTTATTGGTTGGTGAAGCTTTCTCTGCATGTGACAGTTTGTGACAATTCCGAGAGTCCACATCCTGCAATGTGACAGTTTGTGACAATTCATGATGGATTCATTAAGCAAAGAAAAGCTCTACTTCGGACCATTCGACCACGATAAAAGATTGATTACAAACGGACATAAAAGCAATCAAATTCATTTTTATTTTATTTTTTATAATCATCCAGAATATATTGAAAAGAACAAAGTAATCAAAATCATGACCTGGTATTTATGATAAATTTATGGCCTATATAAATTGGAGAATAAAGACAAGCAACAAATTTCTGATATTCTGAACTTTTGATTTGCTATATATGACCCGTTCCGTCCACTAGACCAAGGAAAAAACAAAAGAGAACATGACTTCCTGAAACCCCATGGCACAATCTGGGGCCAAGGGAGTTCACTAGCTGTTGAACTTCCAACTTCATGATGCTTTCATGGAATAATGCTTTCAAGTCCATTAGTAAGTTTGAACCCAATGGGCACGATAAACAGGTTATTGGTCGGTGAGGCTTTCATGGAATAATGCTGTGGGCGTACTATAATTAAGTAATTAATTAACATGAGAAGCTAGTTGTGACATTTCTTGACTGGTGCAACAATAGTTGTGTTTTTTTTTCGAGAATAATTTTATATTATTTTTTAATATAATTATTTTAATAAAAAAAATTTAGATTTAAAACTTATATATATCAACATTATTTTATCTTTAATTTTATTAATTAGAATAAAAATATTAAAATTCAAACTCATAATTATTATTCGATTATTAAAATTCTAATATTATATTAAATAATCATTTCAATCAAAATATTTAAGCTATCATGTGAATTTTAAAAAATAATTTTATATTACTCTAAGACTATTCAACCTTGCGAAGCATGAAAACAACTTACATCAGATCCACCATGATATCACAGGCATAGCTTGTCAGTTTATAAATTCTAGAAAGTTACACCCTCGTGAAGATTTTCTGAGTCAACGAGTCAATGTAAGACATGCATGGTGTTAGAACACCTTTTTTACCTTTAATTTCTCTATGTGTTTTCAAAATTATATTTTCAGAAAAAATAATTTTTTATATTTAATTTAATTATGTTGATAATGAAAAAAGAAATAAAAAAGAGTTTATGGTTCGAAATTAGAGGAAAGAAAGAAAAAGAGACTACTGATGATGGATTGTAACACAATAATATTATGAAATGTTTGTTTTTTTTTTTCATTGTAAAATATATATAGAGAAGAGATATAAAATGATGCAGTAGAAATGGATTCTTGTAATTTTATATTTAGTAGGACTTGTTTGTATGACTTAGATGTTAAGCACATGTTTAGAGATAATTTGTATACGTTTGAAAAATATCAAAGCTTATAAAGCAGAGGGAAATTATTTCCCTACTGTAACCAATTTAGAGCGTGAGAAGTAAGCAGCTAAGTGAAAAAGTAGACAGAATCACGCATTAATTGTGAAGGAAGAAAAATAAATGATAGATATTTCTAACGCAATCGAGCATTTACTTGCTGAATTTAACGAGATGGATTGTTGTTAATGAGAGGTATTCAACATTACATAATTCTGGTGCGAAGAGTTAGTCTTTTAAATTTGCCACATTACAGACTTGGTTAGAAATTGAGGAGAAGGTAGAAATTTTGTTTTATGCATTTTTATCCATGTGAAAATAATCATAAGCTGCGTGAAAGGCATAAAAATACTGACATACTCACTAGCAATTTGCAAAGGCAACATTAAATATTATAGCAATTCATATGGTATATAATCCATGTGAATTTCTATATTATAGCAATTTGGTTTGTCCAACTCCAGAGCTGCTTTCTTGCGCTAAAGGCAGTTAAAAAGATACATCATGAATCTTTGGACAAGTCAAATGTGGAACGATGACCCCAATATGCATAGTACTTTCCAATTAATAGGGAGTCCTATGATTTGGAAAGGTAGAACACAGAATATTTAGAAATTTCAGAACGAAAGACTCCTCTACCTTGCAATTCCAATTAATTCAGAGAGCCCGCGATTAATGAAAGATTTTGATTTGTTCACCGATTCAATTAAAGGAGAGAAAACTGATTCAAAAGATTTTAAAAAACAAAATATTTTTTTCCTAGTTATTTTTATTTTTTTTATTTAGTTTAGAAATGAGCTATGGATTTTGAACAAATGGGCCAACAATTAAGCATCTTTAGAAATTATAGGACTTGGAAATGAATTTTCCAAGATTTACCAAATCTTCCACCCAATAAAAACTGATGTCACTGTTGTTGACGTATGTATGTCAAAGTCTGTAAAATAAGAACAAAGATTAATAGGAAATTTTGTAATTAAAAATTCCAACAAATATTCCATTTCTTTTTTTCTATAAATACCTATCATTGGAGCCTACGATCTTCATCTTCCATAGCAAACCATATCCCTTCGACATGATGTCCTTCCTACAGAAACCAGTCTCAATGTTTCTCCAAGTCCTTTTTTTTCTCCTTCTAATGTGCTTTCCTTCTTTCTCTGCCTTTCCTCCTAATTCCTCTGCAACTTCATTTGCTGCTACTGAAGGTAATAAAGAAGCGGAGGCTCTCCTAAAATGGAAAGCAAGTCTTGATGACAACCACAGCCAATCTGTCCTGTCTTCTTGGGTTGGCAGCAGCCCTTGCAAGTGGCTTGGAATCACTTGTGACAATTCTGGAAGTGTCGCGAATTTCAGCCTTCCACATTTTGGTCTGAGAGCTACGCTTCAAAGTTTCAACTTCTCATCCTTCCCCAATCTTCTCACTCTCAATCTCTGGAACAATTCACTCTATGGAACTATTCCATCCCACATTAGTAACCTGACCAAAATCACCAAATTAGACTTGAGTGATAATCATTTCATTGGAAATATTCCACTTGAGATAGGATTGTTGACAAGTCTTAACCTTTTGGACCTTAGTGAAAATAATCTCACCGGTTTGATCCCATCCTCTATTGGAACTCTGAAACACCTATCCATTCTCTATCTATGGGGTAACAAACTCTCTGGCTTGATACCTCCAGAGATTGGATCACTACAGTCTCTTAGTGACCTTGAATTGTCGAGCAATGATTTAACTGGTAGTATCCCTTCTTCTATTGGAAATCTGAGAAACTTATCAATTCTTTTTCTCTTTGATAACAAACTCTCTGGTTCCATCCCTTCTTCTGTTGGGAACATGACTAAGCTCATTGACTTGCGTCTTAGTGAAAATAATCTCACCGGTTTGATCCCATCCTCTATTGGAACTCTGAAACACCTATCCATTCTCTATCTATGGGGTAACAAACTCTCTGGCTTGATACCTCCAGAGATTGGATCACTACAGTCTCTTAGTGACCTTGAATTGTCGAGCAATGATTTAACTGGTAGTATCCCTTCTTCTATTGGAAATCTGAGAAACTTATCAATTCTTTATCTCTTTGATAACAAACTCTCTGGTTCCATCCCTTCTTCTGTTGGGAACATGACTAACCTCATTGACTTGCGTCCTAGTGAAAATAATCTCACCGGTTTGATCCCATCCTCTATTGGAACTCTGAAACACCTATCCATTCTCTATCTATGGGGTAACAAACTCTCTGGCTTGATACCTCCAGAGATTGGATCACTACAGTCTCTTAGTGACCTTGAATTGTCGAGCAATGATTTAACTGGTAGTATCCCTTCTTCTATTGGAAATTTGAGAAACTTATCAATTCTTTATCTCTTTGATAACAAACTCTATGGTTCCATCCCTTCTTCTGTTGGGAACATGACTAAGCTCACTGACTTGCGTCCTAGTGAAAATAATCTCACCGGTTTGATCCCATCCTCTATTGGAACTCTGAAACACCTATCCATTCTCTATCTATGGGGTAACAAACTCTCTGGCTTGATACCTCCAGAGATTGGATCACTACAGTCTCTTAGTGACCTTGAATTGTCGAGTAATGATTTAACTGGTAGTATCCCTTCTTCTATTGGAAATCTGAGAAACTTATCAATTCTTTATCTCTTTGATAACAAACTCTCTGGTTCCATCCCTTCTTCTGTTGGGAACATGACTAAGCTCACTGACTTGCGTCTTAGTGAAAATAATCTCACCGGTTTGATCCCATCCTCTATTAGAACTCTGAAACACCTATCCATTCTCTATCTATGGGGTAACAAACTCTCTGGCTTGATACCTCCAGAGATTGGATCACTACAGTCTCTTAGTGACCTTGAATTGTCGAGCAATGATTTAACTGGTAGTATCCCTTCTTCTATTGGAAATTTGAGAAACTTATCAATTCTTTATCTCTTTGATAACAAACTCTCTGGTTCCATCCCTTCTTCTGTTGGGAACATGACTAAGCTCACTGACTTGCGTCTTAGTGAAAATAATCTCACCGGTTTGATCCCATCCTCTATTAGAACTCTGAAACACCTATCCATTCTCTATCTATGGGGTAACAAACTCTCTGGCTTGATACCTCCAGAGATTGGATCACTACAGTCTCTTAGTGACCTTGAATTGTCGAGCAATGATTTAACTGGTAGTATCCCTTCTTCTATTGGAAATCTGAGAAACTTATCAATTCTTTATCTCTTTGATAACAAACTCTCTGGTTCCATCCCTTCTTCTGTTGGGAACATGACTAAGCTCATTGACTTGCGTCTTAGTGAAAATAATCTCACCGGTTTGATCCCATCCTCTATTGGAACTCTGAAACACCTATCCATTCTCTATCTATGGGGTAACAAACTCTCTGGCTTGATACCTCCAGAGATTGGATCACTACAGTCTCTTAGTGACCTTGAATTGTCGAGCAATGATTTAACTGGTAGTATCCCTTCTTCTATTGGAAATCTGAGAAACTTATCAATTCTTTTTCTCTTTGATAACAAACTCTCTGGTTCCATCCCTTCTTATGTTGGGAACATGACTAAGCTCATTGACTTGCGTCTTAGTGAAAAAAATCTCACCGGTTTGATCCCACCCTCTATTGGAACTCTGAAACACCTATCCATTCTCTATCTATGGGGTAACAAACTCTCTGGCTTGATACCTCCAGAGATTGGATCACTACAGTCTCTTAGTGACCTTGAATTGTCGAGCAATGATTTAACTGGTAGTATCCCTTCTTCTATTGGAAATCTGAGAAACTTATCAATTCTTTATCTCTTTGATAACAAACTCTCTGGTTCCATCCCTTCTTCTGTTGGGAACATGACTATGCTCACTGACTTGCGTCTTAGTGAAAATAATCACACCGGTTTGATCCCATCCTCTATTGGAACTTTGAAACACCTATCCATTCTCTATCTATGGGGTAACAAACTCTCTGGCTTGATACCTCCAGAGATTGGATCACTACAGTCTCTTAGTGACCTTGAATTGTCGAGCAATGATTTAACTGGTAGTATCCCTTCTTCTATTGGAAATCTGAGAAACTTATCAATTCTTTATCTCTTTGATAACAAACTCTCTGGTTCCATCCCTTCTTCTGTTGGGAACATGACTAACCTCATTGACTTGCGTCCTAGTGAAAATAATCTCACCGGTTTGATCCCATCGTCTATTGGAACTCTGAAACACCTATCCATTCTCTATCTATTGGGTAACAAACTCTCTGGCTTGATACCTCCAGAGATTGGATCACTACAGTCTCTTAGTGACCTTGAATTGTCGAGCAATGATTTAACTGGTAGTATCCCTTCTTCTATTGGAAATCTGAAAAACTTATCAATTCTTTATCTCTTTGATAACAAACTCTCTGGTTCCATCCCTTCTTCTGTTGGGAACATGACTAACCTCACTGACTTGCGTCCTAGTGAAAATAATCTCACCGGTTTGATCCCATCCTCTATTGGAACTCTGAAACACCTATCCATTCTCTATCTATGGGGTAACAAACTCTCTGGCTTGATACCTCCAGAGATTGGATCACTACAGTCTCTTAGTGACCTTGAATTGTCGAGCAATGATTTAACTGGTAGTATCCCTTCTTCTATTGGAAATCTGAGAAACTTATCAATTCTTTATCTCTTTGATAACAAACTCTCTGGTTCCATCCCTTCTTCTGTTGGGAACATGACTAAGCTCACTGACTTGCGTCCTAGTGAAAATAATCTCACCGGTTTGATCCCATCCTCTATTGGAACTCTGAAACACCTATTCATTCTCTATCTATGGGGTAACAAACTCTCTGGCTTGATACCTCCAGAGATTGGATCACTACAGTCTCTTAGTGACCTTGAATTGTCGAGCAATGATTTAACTGGTAGTATCCCTTCTTCTATTGGAAATCTGAGAAACTTATCAATTCTTTATCTCTTTGATAACAAACTCTCTGGTTCCATCCCTTCTTCTGTTGGGAACATGACTAAGCTCACTGACTTGCGTCCTAGTGAAAATAATCTCACCGGTTTGATCCCATCCTCTATTGGAACTCTGAAACACCTATCCATTCTCTATCTATGGGGTAACAAACTCTCTGGCTTGATACCTCCAGAGATTGGATCACTACAGTCTCTTAGTGACCTTGAATTGTCGAGCAATGATTTAACTGGTAGTATCCCTTCTTCTATTGGAAATCTGAGAAACTTATCAATTCTTTATCTCTTTGATAACAAACTCTCTGGTTCCATCCCTTCTTCTGTTGGGAACATGACTATGCTCACTGACTTGCGT